>CATIWQ010229295.1:0-12227 GCA_949673415.1 Euphorbia schlechtendalii | reverse complement strand
CGCATCTCAAATAAGCTTGGAAAGACATATATGGGTTTGAAAACCCACTCTTCACCTTCTGGGATTTGTTTGTTGAGCCACCATGGGTGACTTTTGTTCAAAAGGAGCTTCTTGAGATGTAGAGATTTAAGTTGATAGATCGCATCAAGAACATAGATCTGAAAATCGAACAAGTAAACTCCACGCTCACCGCACCAATTTGATACCCAAAAATGGCATCTTTGTCGACTCCGTTCTTCGTGGGGTCTTCGGGTTCTTCGAGGTCTTCGCGCTTCGTTGAGATTCCCGTCGAGCACCTACAAAACAAGGCTTGCCGGGGTTCCGGCGAAGCCCCTCCGATGCTTAAATCAGTTCTTAAGATGGAGGAGAGATGAAAGTTTTCTTGTGTGGAATTAAGTTACCTTTTGGAGGAAATGGGTCTCTCTTTTATAGATGGAAAGGTAATAATGACATAGTAAGTAGGTCTAGATATAGGCATAGGCTTAGGGCGGCTTAGCTAGGAGTAGGCTTTGGGTGACCTAGCTAGGAGTGGGGTTATCTTGATATCACCATATTATTTTGCAATTTCAAGGCGTTGGAGACCGTCTTAATGTGGTTTGATTTTTTTTATGCAGAGATAGATATACTTGTAAATGTGTTGCCTCCAAGGTCTCCTCCATGTGTAGGTACAATTGATTTAAAAAATGCCACGGATTCTCTCTAGTGTGTGTATATATATACATTATCTTGGCAGTATATGATAATTGATTAGCTTAGAATTTCAGGATTAGAGTTCTACCTTAGACAAATAGAAATATTAACCTTAAAACTGGGATGCTATTAACGATTTACATGGCCAAAACAACTGAAGTCAAAAACCTGAAGGAAGGGAGGCATTTGGCCAGAAAATGCTCCCTTCTCTTTTGTCAAATGTGCCCGGCAATCCCTAAGGCCATTGCCCATTTTAGCCTAATATTAATTCGCAAGAACTTTCATTTAATCTCCTCATCTGCTTGCATCTAGCAAAAGAAGCCGAGTTGTGTGACGCAATGTAAAAGCTAGGTGTTGAAGTATCAAGTATGTTTTATGGTGAAGTACTTTATCTCTTCTTTGTATAGGGTGGACAAATTACTGATTTTGGAGGGTTGACCAGAAAATCCTGAAAGGGTAAGGACGTTTCGGTTATTTTTTATTTGCTTGTGTCCTCCTATCTTTGAAACAGTATACTATAGGTCACATTCTCCATTGTTTAAGAAATTCTGAGTTAATCAATGCATATTATTTCTTTTAGGCTTGATATCTCATGATCAGATCCAAACCTTATGCAGCTGGATTCGGCAAAATTGTTTGTTGAATATTGCACACTTAAAGTCAACTATGTGGGCTGGAGCACGGAGCATTATATTCGGGCCATTTTAATTTGATTAAACAAAAAAATACCCAATAACACAAATACTAATTTAGTTTCGAATTTACATTTATGTCTTTTATCATATGTAACAACCATTTTTTTTTAAATTTTTTTGTCTTGTTTTTCATATATCTCTGAACTGTTTACCTTTTTTACATACTGGTTTAGAAATTTTTGTTCCTCTTGTTTTTATCTTCGAAACGTTTTTCATTATGATATTTCGCATTTATAGAAATCTATTAGATACATGTTAGATGCCATAAAATGTTCATATTTATATTAGCCAAATATACATATTTAACACATTAGATAAATTCATCATATTAGAATCTGTTATATAAGTTTCAAACATCAAAATATACAAGTGTTCCCTTAGATAAATGGCTTTTTAGCAGGGTGACCATTGAAAGATGGATTTGCGGGCTAGGGATATTTCTTTTTGGGGATAAATATTTAAATTATATGTTATGGCTTCTAATAAAACATCTAACAGACTCCTAATAGACTTCTCTAAATACAGAACATCATAATGAATTACATTTCGAAGATAAAAATAAAACAAATTAAAAACTTCAAAACAAGATGTTATATAATGAACGGTTCGAAAGATAATTGGAAACTAAGGCATGCAAATTAAAAAAACATGTTTAAAATATGTTTTATAATGGAAAGTATAAATGTAAATTTCAAACTTAAACAAGATATTTATGTCAAAGCACTTCTTGTAATAACATTTTTGTACATACCGTAGCTTGCAAAGTGTGAACCAAATTGACAAATTCTCTTATCTTTATAGTACAATTAACTAACCATCCCTAGAGATGACAATGGATCCTGGACTCGGTTCAGATCCGTAGATCCAAATTCGTTATTCAGAGATGGATCTTATTTTTATAGATCCTTCAGATTCGGGTTGGATTCAGATTAAAGAAAACGGGTACGGATTTAATATTGGATTTTCAGATAGAACCCAAACTCGCAATTGACAACTAATTGCACATTTCTACTTATTATTTTCCTCAAACTTATCAGAAAGTTTATATTATTTGAGATTCATGTAAATCTAACTACATGAACATAGATAAATCAACATGTAAACTATTTGAAACAAAATGAAAAGCACAAATATTGAAACTGAAATTAAGAATCAGATGTTAATTATATTGATACATTTTATGAATCTGGATCCGTGAAATCTTTTAGATCTATATCTTAAAATTAAAAATATAACAAATCCAGATCTAGTAGATTTAAACGGATTCAGACCGATCTAAGTTGGGATCTGATCCGAATCCGGCCCATTGAAAACCCTAACCATCCCTAATAAACTAAGTAATTATCGGGGGCAATGCAATGACAGGCATATGCTGAGAAAAAGATAAAGGAATCTGATAGGAATATAGTGGTGTAGGCACGTGTCTTTGGTCTTTTTTTCTGAAAGAAGAAAGTAAAGAGATCTCTGAAATTTGCAGGCTCTTGAGTTGTTGATTTGATTACCAAATAAATAATTATTATATTAGTGAATCAAATTAGAAATGTTTACGCTTCTTTCTCCATATCTTTTTCTGATCAAAATAAAAGTACTCCTTTTATTGGGTCTAATATATCAAGCTCATTGAATTTTGATCTCAATTATTATCTTTTTTTTTTCTTTTGAATTAAAATGATTAAAGTTATACATGGAATATATAAATAGGTTAAAGTTGATACTGTAGATGATGGAGATTGCAGAGAGCGATTGGTAACCAGCCAAAAGGCAAACATATAGACAAGAGCATAAAAAACAACAACGAAAAAATAGTAGGGTTTGGCAATTTAAGGCTTTTACTTCATACCTAAGGGATTTAATATAAGGAAATTGAAGACGTGCCTGCATTCAACCTTTTGAAAACATATGAATTTGGATTTTATAAAGTCCAGGGGAAAATAATTTTAATTAGACATAAAATAATTTTGTGAATACTCCTTTTTAAACTGAACAAATATATTAGGATATGCTTATCATCTATTCTTTAAACATTATTAAACGTTGAAATATAGAATTTGATGTAAAGAAATAGTTGATAAGCAGTACAATTTTTATACCAAAAATTTACCAAACTAATAAATTTAAATACAAGGTATTTATGTAAAAGAAAAGGCAGTGAGACGAAGCCAAATAAACAGAGTCAATTGCTTGGCTGAAAAATTCCTTGTATAGAGAATTATCCGACAATTTGATTGCAATAGTATTTAATTAAAAACAGCCCTGCATTAAAATTTCTCCCTCCACTTGCCAATTGGAATTTGAACTAAAAGAGCAATAGACGACACACTCTCTCGGAAAGCCAAAGCGAAAAATCTGGTTGTCTTTGTTCACAAGTTTTCGAATTGAAAATTATTGTATGAACAAAATGTTTAAAGTATTAGTACATTATTTAGTTATTTTCTTATTTTATAAGAGGAGAAAATTCGCACGGAATTTGGCCTCTTATTATTGCAATTTGCAACTGCTTTTTTAATTTTAGATCTTTTAGTGCTTTCACCAGGGAATAATACCACGCATCCAATATTATTACTATCTCTGAACCCTACCAATCACCTTCCTACACGACATCCTTGCAGTAATTGTATATAAAAGCAGAAAAACGCGTTTTTTCCAGTTCTTCCTTTCCCAAATATAAAAAACTACTCTGTTTCAGTCTTTCCTTTCTTTCTCCATTTCAATATCTTCTGATGCACATATTTCTATCTTCCTTCTCCATAGTCATTAATTAGCTCTCCTTTGAATTCACGCTCGAAATACAGTTATGGAGGTTTTGTCTGTGGAATCCCTGCCTCTCGGTTTTAGATTCAGACCTACCGACGAGGAGCTTATTAATCATTATCTCCGCCTCAAGATCTACGGTCGTGATTCTGAGGTTCAAGTCATCCCTGAAATCGATGTTTGCAAATGGGAGCCATGGGATTTGCCTGGTTCGTTCTTTTCCCACTTTCTATTATATACTATATCTTTCTCTATTATATTCGAAAGGTAGGCAAATATGAATAATTTTGAAACAATTGTGAATCTTTGTTGACCCTGAATAATTCTTCTTTTTACGCGTTAGTCTGCTTCCTTAGTCGGACAGATTCCTATTTATTTTTACTGTTTTTGAAAATTAGGGTTTATGAGGTATCTGTTCTAGCATCAGTACTGTATGAGCTGATTCTTTTTTCTTTTTCGATTGCTCTACCATCATCCAATTACCCTCTGCTCAATTTTCTTAAACTTTGACCTTAGGTCTTTCGGTGATAAAAACGGACGATCCAGAATGGTTCTTTTTCTGCCCGCGCGACCGCAAGTATCCCAATGGTCAACGTTCCAATAGAGCGACGGAAGCTGGATACTGGAAAGCAACGGGCAAGGATCGCACCATCAAAGCTCGAAAGTCAGGGTCCAATCCCACCTCCATCGGCATGAAAAAGACTCTAGTTTTCTATAGAGGCCGTGCTCCAAAGGGCGAGCGTACCAGTTGGATTATGCACGAGTACCGCCCTACACTTAAAGATCTTGATGGTTCTGCCCCTGGCCAGGTTGCTTTCCTATTATATCCCTTCTATTTCAATTTGTGCTTGTTCTGATGCTGGATGCTAGTAACATTATTAGGTAGGTTTCTAAATCTAATGAGGACAAAGCTCTCAAATACATAGAAGATATTAGGTTGTTAGTACTGAAATACTTCTAGAAAGTTAGTGCTTTAGCTTAAGCTCTTGTATGCAGAAAAACTAATTGTAACATCATTCTCTTCACCTTGGTACAGGGTTCTTTTGTCCTTTGCCGATTGTTTCATAAGCCAGAAGAAAAAACTGACATTGCAAAATGTGGCGAAGTAGAGCAAGCTGGTTACTCCCTTACGACTTCCAAATCTTCACCTGATGACACCTCATCAGATCTAGTTCAAGAAACAGCTACCGGTGCTACAAAGTGGCTAACAGATGAATCAGAAAACATGACCCCTGGTACGTTGTTACCTTTGGATAGTTGCTGTAATAGTCATTCTGATGTTGAAGATCAAACAGCTGAGGCCACAACAATGGGGGTGAGATTTGTCATTAGTACTCAATTCCAATAAAAATCTCTAATTTTTATAAGGGTGGTTTAGTTTTGGTTGTCGTTAAGTGTATTTGCTGCGAATCTTGTAGGTATATCCATCACTGGAGGAAAATTCAAATCTATTCGAGCTCACCCCTGGAGAAATTGATTACAAAGTTTTCTCCCCTATGCAATCTCATATTCACGAAGACCTGATGAATTATGTGGGGTCTCCTTATGCCTTTGATTTTGGCGATGATCCCAACGGTTTCAATTTCCAGGATGGTACTGGTGAGCCTGATGTATCCTTGTCAGAGTTGTTGGGCGAAGTTTTCGATAAGAACGACGACTATGTGGGTGGAAAATTGAACAGCCAAAAGACTTATGCTGTGAGAAATGAGGTTCCTATCTCTGGTCTTGTACCAGAAGGAGATTTGCATCCTCAGATTAATGGTACATTCAGTGCAGCTGATATTGGCATGACTCCACAGGTAAATAATTGTCTTCTAGTAGTTCTTCACTACAGTTTCTTTGCGACATTGCACCCTAAGACACTTAGTGGGACTCTTTCACATGAAAATATTAAACTTTTTGAAATTGACTTGAAAGTCCTTGGTTTAAGTTTTGTTCTCATTGAGGTAGGTCAATAGCTCGCTTTTCTTATAACATAGAGTTATTGCAGTTGCAAGGTTCTGCTGTATTTTGGAGCACTCGAGATGCGCCATTTGATAGCCAACTTGGCTCATCCTTGGGGCTATCCAGTAAAACGGAAGAAACAAACTGGCAAATGAATCCCGTAAACCACGTGAATGGTGTTAGTGGAACTGGAATTAAGATAAGAAGCCGCCAGCCTCGAACACGTACCCCTGCAGATAGCTTTGTTGACCAGGGCACTGCTCCAAGAAGACTTCGGTTGCAGGTAAGGCAAGAAGAAGACGAAGTGCAATCAGCTGTAACAGAGGTTAGTGTAAAACGCCGTGACCATGCATAAACTATAAACTTAACTTCTGAGAGAATGAATGTTTATCGATAGCTAAGTTGGTAATATTTCTTTGTTGCAGACCAAAGAAGCTACCGAAGATGACCCTTGCTCCGATAAGATGCTGAAAGAAATCCCAGAGCAGAAATGCAATGAGATCACGGAAATTGTGGAGGAAAGCTCTTCAAATGTGAGGTCACGGGCGAAACAGAAGGGCATTTGTAATAAGAAAGAGTCATCAATGTTTGGAGATGCAGGTTCTTCTCCAGTGAAACGCTTTTACTATTCAGCAACAGTTTATATAATGGGGGTTTTGTTGGTGGCAGTATTGTTCGTATCAGTGTTGGTCCGTACTTTGTACGGGAAGGTTGTATTATAGATTGGCATTATCCTGAGAGTGATTATAGCAGCTGTGTAGACAAAATATTAGATGACACTCAGTCCGTGTTTAGTGTGTAGTAGCCTTGCCTGAAAAAATGTTGAAGAAAACGAATAGGTGATGTTTTAATTCTTAAATTATAGTATATGTTAGCATTTGATCACAGTAAATTACCAGTGCATGACAATTGATTCTGGACTAGCTTGCTTGGCCTGGGACTATTACACTGGAACATTTGCTTGGGGAATCAGCGAACTTCACTAAATTACTATTGATAGAAGAAAAAAGAAGTTATTTTGGTTTTAATTTTTCAGTAGACCAAATGCTTCATACTTGTAGCACATTTTTCGATAGCTGTTTTCTGTAATTTCGGTGTCAAATATTAGTTTTAAGTGTTTAATTATTTTTAGGTAAAGAAGTTAGAAATAGCTAAACGTAATAGTTAAGATAAACAAATAGTTACAAGGAATATACTTATCACCTTGTTAACATATAAATTTTGTATTATGTAGTTTTAAAGTATTGTCTCGTTAGAAAAGAATTAAAATGGCATTGAAAAGACGATAGGACGAAAGTGGAATTCACTAGAAGCGAAGAGAAGTAGAGAAAAAGATAATAAGGCTTTGTTGTTTTCAATTGATACTGAATTTGAATTGAAACTGAACTGAAATTTATTATTCTGAAATTGAAAATACTGAAATTTAATTGAATAATAATTATTTATATCAATAATAACAATATTATCTTTTAATTATATAATATTATATTTTTGTTTCATTAATTCTATTACGATATTTTGTTGGATCCTTAACTTTTTTAGTATTAACAAAAATCACATTTTGTAATATTATTTTGGGATAAATGTGGTTTAATTAAAAATACTACAAAATGAAAAAAGTAATTAAGTTAGTATTGTGAAATTCTAGTGTACAACAATTTTGAGAGATGAATTAAAATTAATATGTCGATGATGATAGTGAAAATGAGGACATGACAAAAATTGAATTAGAAAAATTAACCTAACAATGAATTATAATATTATAATATTTATCAATTATATTGTTAGTAGTGCAAATTCTATTGTACAACAAATTTGGGAGATGAACTAAAGCAATATCCAACATGTCGATTAGGATAGTAAAAATGATAACATAAACATAGATTGAATTAGAAAAATTAACCTAACCGTGAATTATAATATTATAATATTTCTCAATCATATTGTAATAGATATGCTTTTTAATACTTTATAAATTAATTATTTCATCTATTTATTTGTTAATAAATAAAATTATTCGTTATTAAGGATAATAAATAATCAAATTTTAACATATTATTAATAATATTCTTAAAAAAATTTTATTACTTATTATTTATTTTATTTATGATTAATATTTTTATTTTATTTTCTCATTCTAATAATATATGTATTTATAATTACTTTAATAATATTTACAATAATATATAAATTGAAACGAAACTGAACTGAATAGATCGTTAAATAAGTTGGGTAAAAGAGCCTAAAACAGGAAAAAAAAAAAAAAGGAAAGGTGAAGATAAGGACGAGGAGAAAAAACATAAAATAGAATAAAAAACAAAATTAGCTGAAAAAGAAGCGGCCACGTGTCAGCGAGTAAAAGCTCATTCCAATCCAGCACAACTGAAATGAAAGAAAATTGGAGTGCTTTTGGTGTTAAAAATTGATTGATGGCGCCGTTTCGTTCCTTTTCCTTTTTCTAAACGTAAACTTGCAAACGATACTCCGGTTGCAATTGCATTTGAAAACCCCCTCTTCTCTCAAACAATTTGCAAATAAAGATGATAATAGTGGCGTTTATAGCAGAAGTGATGCAGGAGTACACGGCGGTTCTAGGCCGGGTACTTGTTCACATGTTTTCTCTTGCTCCTTTCCCTCGCCGGGTTCGTTTTCTCATCCTCCAGACCCTTCCTTTTGCCGCTGCTTCTTCTTCTTCGCATCCTCCCCTGTAAAATTTCCTAGGGTTTTTGCATTTTTTGTTTTATTTAATTCTCTCCTGTATTTACTCGGTATTCTTGAATTTCTGCCTTTTTTTTCTTTGTTTCAATTTTGCCTACATCTATATATATTTTCTCATTTGTTGTTTTGATTCCTGATGATATTTATATAACCAAAATGCTAATGAAATTTCAATGGGAGGATAATTTAAATCAGCTATGATCATACACAATTGCAAATTAAGATAATGGATTATTTTAAATTACCCCCACACCAAAAAAAAAGAAAGAACAAAACATCATCTTCGTCACCACACAACAAGATGATGTTTCTTATGACAAGCAACAAAAAGTAATCAAATTATTGGATATTTTCTACGAACATGTCATTGTAAAACAGAACAAAAGGACAATTAGTCCTCTAGGACTGACATTGATATGCTAATCAATATCATTTTAGTATTAATTAGGTCGATATTATCAACATCAACATGGCCTGCAACAGCGACACCCCATATTTTTCCCTTTTC
Source organism: Euphorbia schlechtendalii (assembly GCA_949673415.1). Classification (NCBI taxonomy): domain Eukaryota; kingdom Viridiplantae; phylum Streptophyta; class Magnoliopsida; order Malpighiales; family Euphorbiaceae; genus Euphorbia; species Euphorbia schlechtendalii. The sequence goes on along the minus strand of CATIWQ010229295.1, from coordinate 2,921 downwards.
ATTTCCATCCAAGTTGAAATTGTCAGCTTCTCTTTTTTTTAATCCGAGTTAAATTTATCATTTCCCCCTTGTCCTGGCTCCAATTCCTTACACTCACTGGAACATTATAAAAAAAGAACCAGACAATTGAATTAGAAGAACTTTTGAGATGGGGGCACTAAGCGAAGGATTGAGAGGACGAAAAAAATCATCATCAAGAGGACACCATCGATTCGTCGGAGTAAGGCAACGACCCTCAGGCCGATGGGTCGCCGAAATTAAGGACTCGTTGCAGAAGGTCAGGCTGTGGCTCGGCACATTCGACACCGCCGAAGATGCAGCACGGGCTTACGACGATGCAGCCAGGGCTTTGCGAGGCGAGAACGCTAGAACCAACTTCGAACTGCCTCACTCTTCAGCCAATTCCCCTGGGGGCCGCGCTTTTCTCGCCGAGAATATGGAACCCTTCTCGTTTGAGGACATGTGTAGTACTGGGAATGAAGCCGAAGGGATTCTCGGAGCACTGAAGGCGAAGTTGCTCGACGGGAAAGGGCTCGGATTGGCTTCCCCCGCGAATTCCGGATTTATTGCTAGTTCTTCGAATAACAAAAGTCAGAAAGTTAGTAAGAGAGAGCAATTAGGGTCAACAGAAAATGATGTGGCAGTGCCTTTTAAACAAGCTGATGCCATAGTGGATTACGTTCCGGTCCAATGGCATGATGCGGCAGCGAAAGAAACAAACATGGCATGGTCAACGGAGCCTGTTGTGTACGATCAAATCCCTTTCTGGCCGAGTCAAATTCCCGAAACTCCGAATTCTTTTCCGACATGGCAATTTTCGGGACCCGCTGAGGTGGCGAGTTTGGACGTGACGTACTCGAACCAATGCGTCGACAAAATGAGTGTGGCTCAAATGGATGGGATGGATGGAGTCTGGTCGAGCCAACAACAATCGGTGGCTGTGCATAGTGAAAATAGTGGCTGGGCTGCGGCTACTGCGTCTTGGGATCCTTTGCTTTATGTATCGTCGATGCTCGGATCATAACAATATTATAACGTTACTCGTGATTCGTTGTTTTATCTTTAGCCTATAGACGATCGAATTGTGTTCTAAGTTATGTGATTTGATACTTGCAGCATGCTGAATTTGTTGAAATTTTTATGATTGATTCAAGCAGTTGCATTATCAGAATCTGTAATAGAAAATTTGAAACTGAATTACATACTATTTGTACAAGTACTACAGTCAGATGAGGACTGAGTGTTAAATTTCTAATACAGTGAGCATAAAAAAAATTAGTGCTACGATGGCATTAAATATTTCTGTGTTCTTAACAGGCTATGACAATATATGTTCGTAATATAGGATAGGATATTATGAATTATGAGGGTGGCAAAAGGAATATAATTGGAGCCTCTTATTGGTTGGGGTGAGATGTTCATGGATGCCATCCTACGTGGTACATTCTTTTATAGATAACTAAGAACAATACCATGTTTATTTTTTAAATTTCATACAACAAGACTTGCTTCATTATACAAATAGCTATAATCTGGGGAAAATCCTTGAAAGTAAATTTTGTTTTAAAATACTTTTGATTGTATGATACTCCATTAAAATGCACAGGAACAAGAAATGCTACTTGCTCTTAGAGTATGATAAAACAATAATAAGTAATGAAGAACACATTACTTATTATTGAAAAATCCGAAACATTTTAGGAGTGCTGTACCATTTCCCATGGGTCATATCAAATATTGACAAAAACAAATGAAGAAGTGTAACTAAATCTGAAACAACACCATTCAAGTGAGAATGTTTCTCTAAGAAAGCAATTTGTAAACATTTGAAGGGAAATGCTTGGTTTGTGAATAGACAGGAAACATATTTTTTTCTACTCATATTTAAACATTTGGTTAGTTTTAAGGTTAAAAATAATTACTCGATAAGAGAGATAATACAAATACTTTACTTCTAATCCTTCTTTTATTTTAGGGTAAATTTGAAAAAATGACAAGCATGAGAAAAAATTTTCTTCAAAATACGTAGTGTAAGTTTCAAAAAGTTAGTGAAAAGGGTAAAAAAAATATTGAATTCATAACGATATTATAAACGTATGTTAAATAATTCAACATTTTCATCGTTTCATTATATTATTTAACAATCATACATACATATTCGAGTACAAAAATTATTTTATTACGATTTCTAAAATTTTATCGTCGTCTTTTAATTTATTACGGATATGTATTGTATTTTTATTAGTCATCCTGCTGAATTTCAATTCAAAACGGAATGAACTACCCTTCATTGTTGCTGTTGAAGGATGATCTTAGAATATGTTATAATACATATCTCAAGAATTGTCCTAAAAAATCAAGACTATTTCTGAAGCAACATAAGTCTTGACTGTATCAGAAGTTAGCTTCGCATCATAAGATAAAGATTATGAAGCTAGAAGTCTCAGAAGATAAAGAAACTAACTCAAAGGGAAATATCCTCTGAGCTAGATTTAATTAAGTATAAATTAAACGGGGGATATTTATTTCAAATAATTTGAGCAGCAATCCGAAAGCATCACATGAGTCAACCCCAACCATGCCTTTGCATTTAATTATGCGGCGCCAAAAACTGTTCCACAAGGATATGTTGATGTTGACAGCAAGGAGACAAAGACACTCTTTTTCCTTCATAGTAGACAACAAGTATTGGTGTGACCTTTTCTCTCACAAACTTGAATCAAAGGCAAATTTTATCCTTCTAACTTCGTTTAACGGATTCAAATAGCCCTGATGATCGCGCTTAACTTATCCTTAACCTCCTTTAAATCTAACGGCTCCATAATCAAGTGACAAAGGGAAGAAATCTACAAGAGTCCAAGATTAACGGATACATTGGAAGCCTTTATAAAGGAGTGAGATTTTCTCAATTCAAGAGAAAT
>CATIWQ010229291.1:0-27891 GCA_949673415.1 Euphorbia schlechtendalii | reverse complement strand
AAAAACAAAAATATTGTGGTGACGTATGTACTATATTGTCACCTAAAAACAAAACATTCATGACGAATTGGAAAATTGTCATAATGACAAAATACCACGGACATGCTATGACGATGCGTGCGACGATGAATTATCGTCACCTATTATCAATAGTGACGAAAAAACATGTTTTCATGACAATTTTGGTGCATCATGAAACACTGAATTTCTTGTAGTGAATATTTGGAGAAGGAGGAATAAAGTGATCATTTTTTAGGATAATCACAAGGAGGAAGACGTAGTTTTAATTAGCTTTTATCATTGTCGTTTTCTTTTTTCTTGTACTAGGAATAATTTTCCTTTTAGTTTGGATGAAGTGCTCATTCAACCTAGTTTTATACTTTTTATTTAACTCTGTAACTTCCTTTGGAGGAATTTTAATTAATTTAATGAAAAGAGGGGTAGGTGTTTTGTAGGCAAGCGATTGCATCAACCTAGTTAGGACGATCGCTTCGAAATTTTCATCCATTCCAAACTTTTTCCGATAGGGAAACACATTGTTTCCCCAAAGGTTTTTCAAAAAATTAGTGCATATTTTTTTGTGAAGCAAAAAATTCTAATCGTGTAACAGAAGACATTGGAAATGATAGTGAAGATTATAACTTCATTGATACAACAAATGAAGGCAAAGTTTTATGTCATTATTGTCTATTTTTTGTTATGTATACTATACAAGTTGATAACTAAAATTTTTTGTATACCTTCTTAAGATAAGGATGCTCATGAAGATGAATTCATTGATCTGGACTATATGCTAGAGGCTGAGGATGAAGACCTTGTTAGTGGAGTGCATCATGCACTAAATGGGGTACCTGTTTACAATCCCGGAGGACATGAAGAGAGAGTAAATACTAGTGGCAATCACATACAAAATAGGGAATTTATTGAAAGGCTGAAGAAGTTGAGAGGTAGAAGAAGTTGGGGATTGGAGCAATGTAGTCACATTAGTTGATATGCTAAGTGGATGCGCAGAGTTGAACCTTCATAATGAGATGAAACCCATTTCTATAGTCGATAAAGGATACTGTTAGGCCAAGAGATATCAACATCAAAGGTTTTAGCAAATGGTAGAAGTTAGGGATTGGAGCAATGTAGTTAGATATTTAGATAATCTTTTTTTTATCTCATTAAACATAGAGTGTAGTATTTTTCAGTTGTGTGGAACCTTAATTCTTGAACGAATTCAATCCAATTCATTTTAATTGCCTTGGAAAATATTGATTCCAAACTTGTGTTTTATCATCCAATTCTTTTATGAGATTTTATCAATCTTAAGTTTACATTGTTACAATCTTCAATTTTTTTTTGTTTCAACAAAGCGATCAAATTTTCATTCTAGTATTAATGAACTCACTTGTCCATAAATTTTTCAATATTGGTGCTGAAGTAAAAATGACTCGGCAAAACCAAGCTAGCACTAGTGCAGAATGGGCTTTTAGGGACGGTTCTTTTGTGCTTTTCCGGACGGTTATGAACCATCCTCACAAGGCATGACGCGATTGGTTGGACAATAATACGGACGGTTTGGAACCGTCCGGAATAGAGGTAATACAGATTGGTTGATATGTTGAGTGGATGCACAGAGATGAACCTTCATAATAAGACGAAACCCATTTCTATAGTCGAAGAAGGATACTGTTAGGTGAAGAGATATCAACATCAAAGGTTTTAGCAAATGGTAGAAGTTAGGGATTGGAGCAATGTAGTTGGATATTGAGATAATCATTTTTTTATCTCCTGAAACAGAGTGTTGTATTTTTCAATTGTGTGTGGAACCTTAATTCTTAAACAAATTCAATTCAATTCAATTTAATTGCCTTTAAAATTATTGATTCCAAACTTGAGTTTTATCATTTTTTTTTTTTGAGATTACATTGTTAAATCTTTGAATTTTTTTTGTTTCAATAATGCAATCGAATTTTCATTAAAAGTATCAATGAACTCACTCTTCCATTAATCTTTCAATATTGGTGATGAAGTAATAATGACTTGGCGAAACTAAGCTAGCACTAGTGTAGAATGGACTTTTAGGGACGGTTCTTTTGGGCTTTTCCGGAAGGTTATGAACCATCCGCACAAGCCGTGACGCGATTGGTTGGGTAATAATACGGACAGTTTGGAACCATCCGGAATAAAGGTAATTCCGATGGTTCTCTTTTCATGAACTGTCCACAATAGTCCCCTTGTGGATGGTTTTGGAAAGAGAACCGTCCATAATTTTGCCATTTTTTTTCAAAAATAATTTTCATTTGTTTACACACTTCTGGGACTGGACTTGTAAAAAAAAGTAACATGTACAATATCCATTTCTCAAAACTCCATTGATCTATTACATTTTTCATATTACAATATTCCAAAACACAACATAAGACTACAAATAACAAATATGATAAGTAAAGACCACAAAATGTGTTTTCCTAAATTTACTACCATCAAATTATTGTCACATAATACCACAATAAAGTTTAATTTCAAATAAACTATATTTAAGTTATTACCTCCGTCAAAGATTCGACATCGTCGTGATTTTGAAGTATATCATAGATAAACCGCATCACATAGTAACCGCACTCAACATAGCCGGGTTGCTTTTCACACTACAAAGTAGTATTAATTTTTTAAACAAAGCAACATATATCATGTTTAAAGATGTGATGAAAAGGAATAAAACAATCTTATCGATCCATGTATATAATTGAACGGTGTTGATCTTGCACTCATTTTCGTCTTACCTTCGAGACTTATTAATCACGCGATCAATGCTCTACATGAACAAGTTAATAAATCATTACTTTTGAAAAAATAAAACATTAAATTGTGCAAAAATAATTTGATTAAAATGTAAAATTCGTAACTGGTCCAAAAAAGGCTTAAACAATACTATTTGTCGGTTTCACTTTAGAGCGCGAAAGGGGATCATATATGTATACATCTCGCCTAGATATACAAATGATCATAAGAATCCTATGATCCTTGTACAATTGTTATATGGAAAATCATTACAATTCTTTGATGGTATAACTTAGTGTCATGATATTGAAAAGGAATTTTGTACCTTTCATTGTATGGTAAGAGAATGAACCGCTTCGATAAATTGAAGCACTTTGATTACATTGTTCCAAGGTATTTCAGGCATTCTTCTCTGCTACTGCTCTCCCACATTGATTGAGATACCAGAGTGGGATTTACAAATACAAATCTATTCTCTACTTACCCATGTTTATCAATCCACTAAAAAAATTTACGAAAAACAACTTAAAGTAAATTTTTAATTGAAAGTTGGTGAATGGGGTTATTTTGGCTTGGGAATCCCAACTAGGTTGGCACCCCCAAGACACAAAACAAGTACCCAAACCCAAATATTATTAAAAATGAAAGAAAAATACATGAAAGACAAGTGTTAGTTCCTCTTGGTCTGTAGTACATCAGTTTTGTAGAGATTTTTACTTTCATGATTAAGTGGACGGAGCATGTTTCGTTTCGCTTAGTTTTATTTGTTTTTTTTTCCTTAAACTTTCATGAACTTAAAGTAAATTAAAGGTAAGCAAAATGGAAAAGAAATATATATTAACCAAATTCAAACACATTAAACTAGAACATGTGTATATACTTAGAACAAATAGATCTCAATAAGAGTTACATCGAGCTTATCTCCAGTAAGCATCTCCTTTATAGCACTTTGATTTATCACAATGCCTCCAAATTCATTTCCATGATGGATTATAAAACAATTGGGTTCTGGAAGAATAATTTATTCACAATCGTCCTTCAACTACATCATCTCATGCAACATTCCACAATTAAAAGTGATTAGTTCCTTTCGATTTTTGGGATTTAAATTTTTGGGATTTGGATTTTGCATTATGTTCTTTGAGGAATCGTGGAACGAAGAAACTATCTGCCCACCCTGCATAAATATTTTACACTATTAATAATCATAAATGCTAAACTAAACAAATAGATGACATAGTTTGAGTTACTCACTTCGTTAGGAATAACAAGATCCCTTGGCCATTGTATAAAAGACGATGTTGCTCCAAATACTGTATCAAATTCATCTATTGGCATGGGAAGTACGTAGTCATAGTATATCGCCACATTATCGTCTATACATATGCCCACATTTTTGGAGATAGCTGGAGTTCCACGAATAATACCCTTTTCAGGATATACAACCCTAGAAGCAACTTTCACCGTATTGTCATTTATAATTAAAAAATAAGTTGCATTTTGAGGGTCCCTATGAAATAAGAAAACTATAATTATTTTGATCCATATAGATGACATGGTAAAAAAATGTTCTCATGTAGATTTAATTATTTACCTTTAAGTATGCAAGACGATCGACACTTCTTGAATGAGTTTCCTCTGTTGCAACCACGGATAGGTCAACTTGGCAATTTGTCAGGTTAAAAACACCATAAATTTCTTTAAATGCTCTTAGTTCCTATAAATAAAATGTCTGTACATCAACATGTTGGTCGATGTTAATGTAAATTTCAAACAAACATCGGTGAATAATTTCATTTCATTGTCTATTTCTTGAACTTCTTCTTTCACACGTCGGTTGATTATCTCTTCAATATGTACTAAATCCGGTACCTCTCTAGTGCGACGAGCAGAACATCCCCACTCTTAGCCTTCTCATGCAAGTCAATCTACATTTCATAAGCAAATCATATTATAGTTGATCTTAAATGTTAACAAAGTAGACAATCCATTTTGTAATCACAATTTTGTTGTGCATAACTCTTATATCTTTCGAGGGAATCACCCTTCTTCCCTCACTGTCGATCACACTTCTTCCAAGCATGTAATTTACGCTGCTTAACTCAGCTGGAGAAGTAGTAGTATGGTTGATTCCCATCACTATGCTATAAGCACCTTCTTTTTCCCATTCTTGTTGACTTTGTGCATAAGACCTTGAACCCATTCGATGGTAATTTGTGTCATGGCTTTTACTCTCCGTTGCCTTCCTACATTTCTCCTACATTAGAAGATCATGTCAAGAAGGGTAAATTAGATCTAGTGGATGCATCAAAGATCGTCACGCCTTCTTCCCAAAGCAACTTCAAATCGTCTATTAAAGGAGCAAGATATACATCAATGTTATTCCCTGGTTTTTTTGACCCAGAGATGAGAAGTGATAACATAAGGTACTTGCGCTTCATCCACAACCAAGGAGGAAAATTGTATATAGTTTGAATAACAAGCCATGTGCTCCATTGGGAACTCAAAGTTCCAAATTGATCCATCCCATCTGTACATAGACCAAGACGTAAATTCAAAGGATCACTACCAAATTCGGGGAACCTCTCATTGATTCTTCTCCATCGAAGAGAATCAGTAGTATACCTCATGAGATTATTATCCTTCCTAGCATCATGGTGCCATCTTAAAAGCTTTGTAGTTTTTTCATCTGAGAAGAGACGTTTAAATCTCAATATAATTAGAAAATACCACAACACCTTCGTTGGTACATGTTTATTTGTCATACCTAAATCTCTTTTCTTGAAACGACTCGAAATACACCTCGAACAAGCTTCCAAATTCGCATTATCATTTCGAAACAAGACATAATCTTTTACACATGCATGAATCCTCTCAAACTTCAATCCCATAGGGCAGATGAGTTTCTTTGCCTTGTACAAATTGTTTGGGAGTGTGTTCCCATCAGGCAACATGTCTGCCAACACTTCCAACAAATCCTTGTAATATTCGTCGCTGACATTATGTCTTGTCTTTAAATTGAACAATGTGAGGATTGCTGATAGTGCTGTTTATTTAACACAACCCAAAAATAACTTCATCTTTGATGCTTTGTATATACTTTCAAACATTTTGGGATTCTCTGTGAAGTTATCTTCTACATCATGCAACATTTCATCAATTCTATCATCTTCATCTCCCACATGTTCATCAGCAACAAATGAATCAACTATTGGCTCTCTGCAACATCTAACACTTCACCATGCCAGGTCCACCTTGAGTACCCTTTCGTAAATCCTTGACGAATTAAATGATCTTTCACTAAAGCTATGCTTTCTAGAATCCTTGTGTTATTGCAATCGTAACAATGACAACGAATACCAAGCCCAGTTTTTGACTTGTATTCTAGCGAAACGACAATGAACTCGTTGACACCTTGCAAGTAATTAACGGAAGCCCGTTTCACATGCATCCAACTCGGATCCATTGTGTCTTTACATAATCTAGCTCAAAAAGGATAATATAATTAAACTACTATCACAATATCTAACAAACATGGTATAAAAGTAAAGTTATCATCCAAGTTTCATAACTTAAATTTGTAACTGTAAATTTTAGTTCACTTTTGGTTATAATTAGTTCAATATAGATAGATATAAAGTAAGTTTCAATTGAGAAGAAAAGAGGCCAGTTGCTTCACTATGTATATTCAAGGGAATAAATTTGTACCTACTTTATTCATCTTTTTTTATCAAGTATCAACTAATATTCATAAAAAATTTATATTAGTTGTTACGTGATAAGCTCTTTGTATTCTTAGGGCTCGTTTGGTTGGTGGAATAGCTATTTCGCGGAATAGGAGAAAAACAAATGGAAAAAGGTGGAGTGTTTGACTAGAGTCCATCATCAGGATGGAATAGCTATTTCTAGTATCATATAACTCATGGAATAGCTATTCCTCCTCTCGAGAAGAGAATAGCTATTCCATGAGTTATATGATAGCTCAGAATAGCTATTCCATCCAGGCTGATAGAGAGAAGGGACTTGACAGAAGCTATTAGTGGTCGTAAATCGAGCTAGAGAGAGGAGAGACCTGGAGAGAGTAGAGACTTGGCTACCTCATTCTTCAATATCTGTGAGAAAGTATCAAGTGAGCTCTTGTGTTATGAGCAATTAGAAAAATGTAGGATTTGATTTAGGGTTAAAAGCTCGAACAAACCAACAATGGCTACACACCTAGAAAAAAAGAAAGAGGAAAGGAAGTCGACGACGGCGATGCGACGGAGGTGGTGGAGCGACGAAGGTGGTGGAGTTATCGGAGAATAGTGAGATATTTAGCAGTGAGATTGATTTGGCCTTAGGGATTTTTAATGGTAGTGGTATTTGTAAGGGCATTGCAAACAGTTATAACATAACGACTGTCCGCAATGCCCTGGTTTCTTTTTTGACAAAGAGCATTGCGGACAGTTATAACATAATGACCGCCCGTAATGCTATTGTTACTATTTTGACAGATGGCATTGCGGACGGTTATAAGTTAACAACCGTCCGCAATGAATTGTTACTTTTAACGGATTGTTATTAGATAACAACCGCCTGTTAAAATCTTAATAATACGGACGGTTGTTAATAATGAAGCATCCTTATTACTAAAACATATTAAAGGAAAGTTATTAGATAGCAACCGTCCTTTAAAATCTTAGTAACACGGATGGTTCATTATTATCCGTATTACCAAACATGAGCATTACAAATGGTTATGTTTGACGAACTATCTACAATGACTACTTCGCGTTTTTTTACTAGTTTTCACGGACGGTTATGTTTAACGAACTGTCTACAATGACAGCTTTGTGTTTTTTTACAAGTTTTCATGGACGGTTTCTGGTACAACCCTCACGAATGATGTGACCCCATAGGCCCTTTTTCCACTAGTGTAGACTTGCCAATTCCGCCCATGATAGTTCAATCTGATAGATTTTGAAGCTCATTTTCCCTGAAACCCATGGAAGTTATTTTACTAGGCTTGTGTCGAGCAAATGATAATGAAGTTGTATGTCAAAATTTAATGCTTGAGATTGCATAGACATTAAAGTATATGTCAGAAAAGTTATATAGCATTAGTTTATTATCCATTATTTGCAGATGTAGAAGGGGGAATCGAACAACATATCATATTTAGTAAATTAATGAAGAGCTAGTTGAATTAATGAGTTTGATATGTAACTTTCTTTCCAATGACTATATCTTAATTTAGCACTAAGGTACTTTCAAATATTGTGCTTTAACTACCAGAATTAACAGTGCATCAACAAGCAGCAATGATGAAGGTAATAATTGAGTATTCAACATTGACAATGACTATATCTTAACTACGTCTTCTATTAGAGGCTATTACGCCAATTTGTTCTCTGAACAGGTTTCGGTTCCCTTTTCTCTTAATGGACTAGAGCTTTGGCAGCTTAATATTGATTCGAATGCTTCGTTGACGGCTCCGTTAAGGGAAGAGGAAATTTGGGCGGCGGTATGTAATTGCAATGAAGGAAAAGCGCCGGGGCCTGATGGCTTCAACTTTTATTTCTATAAAAGGTTTTGGAGCGAATTAAAGCCTTTTATTTTGGAGATTTTCAATAATTTTTTCACCACGGGAGTCCTGCCTGATTTAATCAAATCTTCTTTCATGATCCTCATCCCAAAGATTCAGGGATCATGCACTTTAAACAATTTCCGACCCATTGCTCTCATTCACGGAATCTACAAGATGGTCTCAAAAGTCTTTAGCTTCTCGGTTACAACCCTCCCTCCCGCTTCTTATTTCGGATAATCAATTCGCCTTCATTAAGGGGCGTAGCATTCATGAGTGCTCTTTCTTTGCTTCGAAGGTGGTGCAATCCATTCATTCTCAAAAGTGTTCGTGTCTTGCCTTGAAATTAGATTTCAAGAATGCTTTTGATAGCATTTCATGGAAATATATTGATGCAGTGCTTAGAAGGATGGGTTTTGATGAAAACTGGATTCGTTAGCTGTCCAATTGTAGGCTCAATTTGATTACTTCTATTTTTATTAATGGATCTCCTTCCAATCCTATTCGGCTGTGTAGAGGGGTTAAGCAAGGCGATTCCATCTTCCCCTTCTTTTTTGTTCTTGCAATTGAAAGTCTCAAGCAGCTATTTGATATGTGTATCCGAGAAGGGATACTCCCAGGTTTTCGTATTCATGGTTCCGCCAAAGATTTATCAGTTTTCCAATTCGCTGATGACACCTTATGTTTCCTCCCGGCACACCCATCTCTTTTACCGTCTCTCATCAGAATCCTCCGTTGCTTTAAATTGATTTTGGGTCTTAGCATTAACTTCAGCAAGAGCTCTTTAATTGGGATCAATATTCCTGATGGTGTGGTCCAATCTTGTGTTGATTTTATAGGCTATAAAGTCGATAAGTTTCCAATTTCGTACCTTGGCGTTCCTCTTTGTTTGAAGCGAATCCCAATTTCTTCTTGGAATCCATTGATCGTGAAATTTCAGAATAGACTTGTAGGTTGGAAAGGGAATTGCATCTTGTACGGAGGAAGAATAGTGCTTATTAAATCGGTTTTGGCTACCCTCCCCATTTTTCTTCTCTCGCTCTTCTATATGTCGAAGTCAATTAAGCTAAAATTAGTTCATATCATGAGGAACTTCTTGTGGAAAGGGAATGCACTTTCTAATGGGATTAATAAGTTTAGTTGGAATGTTATTTCGCTTCCAAGAGAATTTGGTGGGCTCTCTATTAGAGATCTTTGGGTCGTGAATGGAAGTCTCTTGTTGAAATGGATTTGGAAAATTCGTATTTCGGATACTAACTCTCTTTGGTTTGACATATGTGTAAACGATACGGGTTTACGTCTTGGTATTCTTTCGTGGCCTTTGATCCTAAAGCTTTATCTCCCATTTGGAAAGGCATTAGGACATGTTACGTCGAGGATTTTCAGTTGTGGAATGTTTTTATCTCTAACATCAAGTCTTTGATTGGCAATGGTGATTCTTGCTCTTTTTGGTTTGATAACTAGACCTGCAACCAACCGCTTTCTATTTTGTTCCCGGACCTTTTTACCTGATGTAACCATAAGTTTTGTTCGGTTCGTGAGGGATGTATCACGTTGGGTTCTGTAGCTTTTTCCCGACCGTTTTGGAAGCGCAATCTTCTTCTATCTAGCAAAGACCGCTGCTATCAACTCTCGACCTGGATCAAGCAAGGCTGCTCGTATCTTTTCCCTTGCCCAATCAGTTCTTTACTCGAGTAGCTGCTGCCAGTGTTTGACTCTTCTGTTGACAGGTTTATTTGGGATGTAGGCGCCTCAAATCAGTTCTTCAGTTCTCTACGAGTAGTTTCTACAATGAGTTTCTCTGTTCCCTCAACTTGGTTGCCTCGTCGTAGAATTTCATGATTATTTGGAATGCTTGCCTTTTTCCGAAAGTTCATTTCTTTGGTTGGCTACTCTTTCACGATAAATTGCCGTAAAGTCATTGCTTGTTCACCAGGGTTGTCTTTGACTCTTCTTGTCCATTTTGCGAGGAGATTGAGACCTCTCACCATGCATTGTTGCACTGCCGCGGGAGTTCAAATATTTGGCAGGATTTGTTTCGGTTGTTCGGGTTATCATTCACTACCCCTTTCATTGGATATGATTTTTTATTGGCTTGGAGTTCCAACTTTAAGGCAGACCCTTATCGAGAGTTCACTATTTCTCTTTAGTTCTTCATTGCCTGGAGCATTTGGAAGAGGAGGAACCTAATGGTGTTCAAAAATGTGTCTACCTCGGACGATATCCTTTTATCTAGGTTGCATTTTTGTTTTTCCATATTCAAATGTAACAAGAAGCCGTTGCCTTTTATGGCTAGCAATGTATTTACTTTTCGGAACCTTTTGATTGATTTTACTACTTGAACTTGTTATTCTCGCCTTGAGAATGACTTCTTAATAAAGAGGGGTGGGTGTTTTGTAGGCAAGCGACCGCATCAACCTAGTTGGGACGCTCGCCCCGAAAATTTCACCAACTCCAACCTTTTTTCGAAGGAGGGATACAATGTTCCTCTGGAGGTTTTTTTTCTTGACTCGAGACCATTAATTAGTTTTTCCAAGGAATTAGAATCCTCAAAATCCATATGAGGCTCGAAGCAATGACATTGTATGTTTATCGCCATATTGGTTGAGAAATGAGTTTCTTAATTAATTTGGCTAGTGATTATTGGAAATCTGTGACTTTTTGCCCTTGTTGTGCCATAATTAAATTTTTGTTTGTGAAGTGTAGATGCTAGTTCTTTCGTTCTGGTAGAATTCTATGAGATTATTGCATTATTGAGTCAAAGTATTGCATTAACATTTGATTTGGGTACGTATCTCTGTGTGCCTTTTGATATAAAATAATGGGTACTGAGTTTATGGCATTGTTAGCCACGTAATGAAATTGTTAACAAAGGCACACAAAGGATGGATCATGGTGCTCTGCACCATATTGCAAATTCATCGTAGAAATTGCACAATGTGATAAGTTTCAAAGATGTTAAAGGTTAGATTTGTCATATTCAAACAAATACCAAGCTGCACATAAATCAACTTATATTTATAATTGAATTAAAAAAATTTTTACTTTATCATTTTGTAGTTCAAAATTTATATTTATCATTTTTAATTTATAATGTAATTATTTCGTCATTTCTAATGTTTTTAACAAGTAAAGTATATTATTCTATTTTCTTAGAAAATAAAAAAAAAACTGGATTACTAAACAAAAATTAACATGTTTTTTGCTTTTTAGTATTCTATTTAGAAAAATGAAAACTGGAAAATTTGGAAAATGAAAAGAAAACTACAAACAAACCCTAAGCCTTTCAATCTCTCCTCCAAAATTTCATGCCTCGGCTTACTCCTAGTCAGAAGATTAAGATTGGACTAAAGCTCATCCGTCCCTACCTCCGGTTTCCCTTTCTCCTTATTCGAACCCGGTATAGGCTCATCCATCATTTTCCTCCCTTGTGTCACATTCCTATTAACACCGTCAAGCTTCCGCAACCACCTACAATCAAATTCCATGTGACCAACAGAGTTACACACACGGCAAAAGGAAGACATATTTTCAAATTGAAGCTCAATCCAAATCTCAAAACCTTCCCTCTCCATGCTAACTGTGTTTGGTAGATTTGAGGATAAATCAACATAAACTAGCACGTAAGCAAAATGGCCGAACGAACCCTCAAGTGTGGCCTTATCAACTCTGAGAAGAACCCCCAAAGCAACTTGTAATTTCAAGAAGTATTTGCCAATCCCAATATTCCCATGGCAAACCTAACATTCTCACCCATACCTGCACATTAGTGTTATGTTGGGACGATGTATCAAAGTCTAGTACCCACGGCTGAATCTTGAAGATTCTTGATTTCATATTAAGGTTGCCCTTACTCCAAAATTTTTGCTTAATATCCGCAGGCGGGAACATGAGGTGGTAATACTGTCTACCGATTGAAATTAACTTCCATTATGACTGAAATCCCCAAATTTTGACAGCTTCATCAACTTTCCATGGTGCAAGCCCTCTACCAATAATAACTCTACCAATAAGAGAATTCACACACTATTTAACCTTGTTAGCATATAATGTTTTAGTAATCTTAATAGATTTAAACACCCCTTTATCATTGACAACAACAGCCGATCCAACAGGAATCGAATTAGTCCCCCCTCCCTGTGCGATTTGTGCATAAGATGGTTTCTTGGAAACCAAATCAATAGGGGCTTGACTTAATGGTTTTGGGTTTTGTGCGGAAACTTGTTTATCAAGGAAACAAGAAAGAAAATCAGCAATTGAATAATCGGATGCCATATTCCCATCAAGATTTAATGAATTTTATTAATTATGTTTTTGTTGTTTCTAATAAGTTTTGATCTTCATTAATCTTTACATTAGTAATCGGATGATTCAAATCATGATGAGTTCCATTTTGAGATTCAAAGTAGGGGACCTTACCAGATTCAGATAAATTTTTATGAGAATGAAGTAGTTAACAGAAAGGAGAGGTTGATCCTTTGGTTTAACCCAATCAAGGATTTCCATTCTTACTCTATTTGAATGTTACAACTTAGACACTGCCCGCGAAAACTGAAAACTGCCTCAGCAACTCTACGATCAATGCCAACCACACTTTGGACAACTCAGCTGGCAACAGTGACCCCAGTAATTCAAAACTAAATCAGACCTCTTCTGAACCAGACATTCGCCACATGAATAGAGTGTTTCTTTTATCTCACAAATCGCCAACAAATGATAATGTACAGGTCTTTGAGGTTGGTAAGAAGTTAAGAGTTTTCAATGAGAAGCATAGAGGAGTAATTTTGGCATCCATGGGCTCGGCAGGTACTTCCTAAGAGAGTCTACCATCGAGGTTTTATTGTCTTCTTTATGTCATTAAACTTATTTTGCTGGAATTGCCAAGGAGGTTTGCGGAATCGTTCGAAACAAAACTTTATTCGCAAATGTATTAATAAATTCAAAGCGAATGTGTTCATTTTAGTTAAGACTAAGACAAGCTTAATCCCAGAATATGTTGTTCGTAATTTTTGGGGGCATAATAATCATGACTTTTTCTTTGTTCCGTCTAATGGCTTCTCGGGTGGTTTACTTTTCTCTTGGAATTCTGCAATAATTCATGGTTGTGTAATTTAATCCTCAGAAAGATGGGTCTTATTCAAATACACTTTGGCGCAAACCGAGCATCATATCATTGCTCTTTATGGTCCCACGAATGGTGATTCTCGAAACGCCTTATGGCATGAATTACTTCCTATCACTCGGGAATTGCAGAATTTGTTAATATGCGGATCCTTGCTGCCCTAGAAAGGTCCAATGGCAGATCATCACCTTTCATGGCTGCATTCCAAGACTTTGTTCGTGAAGGAGAACTACTAGACCTTCCGTTACATGGCCGCGAGTATACTTGGCACAACTCCATCTCTTTTTCCCGCATAGACCGTGTTTTATCATCTTTGGGCAGCTCTGATTTTTCGTTCAACATCAGCCCCCCTTTGGACAGCGCCCTTTCCACTCGTTAAATCTTTGGTGGGATAATAAGGGATTCCTTCCCTTTATTAAACAATCTTGGGCTGATATTAAAACTTCGCATGGGAGTAGAGATTTGGATTATCGCTTCAATGCCTTGGCAAGACTATTAAGCCATGGCACTCAGCTCACTTTGGCAATCTTGAGCGACGAATTAAGGACCTTAACTCGGTGGTTCTCGACTTCACTTCCAATACCGCAATCCAGCCTCTAACTGCTGCAATATCTTCACAATTGCAGCAACATAAACTGGAACTGCAGCAGCTACACAATAGTTTGGAATGCCTCCGCTATCAACAATCAAGGGTCTCATGGACTCTTTTAGGGGACAATAACACTTCGATTTTCCAATGGACAGTATCAGTCCACTACCGAAATAATCAGATTTTGCAACTAGAAGTTGACGGGAGCTTAACCTCAAGCGTTGAGGACATTACCAACGCAACACATAATTATTTCTCATCATTGTTTGCTGCTGCCCCTGACATTCCTTATTCACTCCGCTATTTGAACTTCAAAAGGGTTTCTGAAAGGTAAAATCTATATTTAATTGAGCCTTTTTCAGAAGAGGAAGTGTGGAATTGCGTGCTGAAATGCGGAGAGAATAAATCACCAGGACCCGATGGCTTTAATTTCTTCTTCTACAAGCGATTTTGGGATGACCTTAAACCCGACATCATGGCCCTTATTCATGATTTTCATTCCTCTCACAAGTTACCTTCGAGTATTAAGGGATCACATACGGTTTTGATTCCGAAAAAACCAGGAGCCGCCACACTTTCCAAATTTAAGCCAATTGCTCTAATACAAGGTGTTTATAAAATAGTGGCAAAGCTTTTAGCATCCAGGCATCAACCAATTCTACCTCATCTAGTTTCGGATAATCAATTCATCTTCATCAAAGGGTGCAGTATTCATGATTGCTCCTTCCTGGCCTCGGAGACTGTTAATCGTGTCCATTCATCGTGCCAATCTTGTCTCGTGCTGAAACTTGACTTTCACAAGGCCTTTGATAGTGTCCCATGGAAATTTATCAATGCGGTTCTCTCGAGAATGGGATTTGACAATAAATGGATCTCTTGGATCTCTAACTGCAGAAAAGACTCATACACATTGATCCTCATTAATGGCGTTCCGAGTGCTAAGATTAGATTACAAAGAGGAGTCAAACAAGGTGATCCACTATCGCCATTTATGTTTGTCTTAGCAGCAGAGGGACTAAAATAGCTCGTAGACTCAAGCATCAATGAGGGATTAATTCCAGGCTTCAAGCTAGAGCCTTCTCAAAGTGACATCTCGTTACTTCAATTCGCAGACGATACGCTATGTTTTCTTTCGGCCGATTCAACCGTAATTTCTCCTTTCATGCATATTTTGAAATGTTTTGAGTTGACTTCGGGTCTCAAAATAAACTATCACAAGAGCTCTCTCCTCGGAATCAATTATCTGCAAACTTTGTTACAATCAAGCGCTACATCTCTCGGGTGTCGAATAGAAAATTTCCCAATCACTTATCTTGGCACCCCTCTTTTCATCAATCGGTTGCCAATTGCATCTTGGTATCCATTAATTTTGAGGTTCAAGAAGCGGCTTTCAAATTGGAAAGGGAAATGCCTCTCTTATGCGGGTAGACTTGTGCTAATTAAATCGGTAATGGTTTCTCTACCAATTTACTTAATGTCGCTGTTTCGATTGCCTTCCTCAATCAATGTTACTTTGACAAAGTTATTAAGGAATTTCTTGTGGCGCGGTGACTCTAATTTGAATGGTATCTGCAAAGTGAGTTGGGATACGATCAATTTGCCAATGTGTCTTGGGGGATTATATATCCGTAATTTTTATATAGTAAATTGTAGCCTACTTTGTAAGTGGCTTTGGAAATTAAGAGATTATAATCATGATTCGTTATGGTACTCAATTTGCGTTGATGCACATGGTTTCTTAAAATGGAACGATATCAAGGAGGCGGATTCTTCAAAGTTGTCGCCAATTTGGAGGAACATTGTGACATGTTGCTTTCGTAGAGCTGATTTTTGGGACTTTTTAATCACAAACAGCCGTGTTTTAATAGGAATGGAATTAATGCATCTTTTTGGCATGATAATTGGACCTCAAACCAATCTCTTGCTTCCTTGTTCCCAGACCTTTTCGGGATCTGCAATATGAAGTCGTGCAGTGTTGAACGGGCCTGGCACTTCATTCTCTATACCCGATGTATATCTAGGCCCTTTTGGAAGTGACCATTGCGCTTATCTCTTCGCGAATGTTGCGGGCTCCTCTGCGCTGGATTGCAAGCTCAAACCCGTCACTTGTGCAGCAGACCCCACCAGCTCAAGCCCGCCTGGACCTCAACAAACGTTGCCTGCTATTATTCCAGCCCCAACATTCCAATCCTGGCTGTTGCAACTAACTGCTAGTACAGCTGCATCAACTCAATCCTGGCTGCTACAATTTAGTCCCGCAACTGACAAAATGGTGTGGAGCCTCAGCAGCAACCATTCATTCACAGCAGCCTCCTTTTGCCGTGATTATTACAACACTCCTAGATGGTCAAAACTAGCTCTTGACTTCAATGTAATCTGAAGCGCATGTCTCTTACCGAAAATTAAGTTTTTCGCTTAGCTAGTTTTTCACAAACGGCTGCCCACCCGTCAGTTCCTCCTATCTCGCGGCTGCAACTCCATTGTAGATGCAACTTGCCCTTTTTGCAGTGAAATTGAGAGCCTCGACCACGTCTTGTTGCTTTGCTCGAAGAGTGCTCATGTTTGGCAAGATTGTCTGTCATGGCTGAACTTCCCAACTCCATTACCGTCATCTTTGCTTAATTTTTTGGAGGTATGGCACAGCTTCTTTCGGTAAGGTTCAAGCAGTGACTTTAGGACCTCCCTTTGGTTCGTTATTACTTGGCTACTTTGGAAAAGAAGGAATCATTTTGTCTTTGAAGGCACTCTTGATTCGGAGGACATCTTTTCTAAAAGAATCCACTTAAGCTGGTTTTTCTTTGTATGTAATAAGCGTTATATTTCCTTTACGATCTCGGATATCTTTATCAATTCGGGACTTCTAGTTTCTTTGTAATCGAATATTGTAACGTTTGAGCAATTCACAATTTGTGAATTGTTCTTTTATTAATAAAGAGGGGTAGGTGTTTTGTAGGCAAGCGAGCGCATCAACCTAGTTGGGACGCTCGCCCCGAAATTTTCACCTGCTCCAACCTTTTTCCGAAGGAGGGACACAATGTTCCTCCGGAGGTTTTAAAAAAAAACGTATTGTTATTTAGAAATGTTATAGGATATCAATACTTTTGTGTAAAAACTTTTATACACTTTACATGAAGTGTATGTGAATGTTATAAGATATCTATACCCTTATATATGAAAACTTATACTATTACAAAAGATACGTATACTTTTTCTGAAGAAAAAAGATCAATACTGAGGCATTAGGGATGAGCATCTAAACTGGGTTGGTACACATGACAACTAGACACCCAACACGTCCAAAAAAATTATTTATTATTTATTAAAGAGAATCCTGAAGGTAAGGATTCAATTATCAATCACAAAATAGTTTTTAGTATGAAATCGGAAAAAAATTGCCCTATTAATTGCCTTGAAATGTAACCAAGATAAATGAATGGCATTGATGACCAAATATTCAGCCTGAGATGGCCCATCAAAAAATCAACCATTCAATAGAGAACCATAGAGAGGTAATGAAATCACAGTGAAGGGAAGAAGAGAAAAAGCTTCTCCATAATTGGATAAAAGAGAAGGCATAAGCAAGCATGGTGATATGAAAGCCAATCCAAGCTAAAAGAGAATACCAAACTTGATAACTTCCTTCACAAAAGAAAATTACATGTTCCAACATTTCAAGCATCGAATAAAAGGGGCAAGTCAAAATGTCTTGTGTAATAATGTGCCTTCGAAACAAGAACTCTCTTATTGGTAGTTTTCGGTAGAATAACAACAAACCAAAGAAAGCTACTTTAGGCACTTCTAGAGTATGCCAGACTAAATCATAATGTGTCATAGAACAGCAGTAACTGTATCGCTTAGAATTGAGCAACCCATGGCAAAAGCTATATGGTGAGAAAAGCATACTATTAAACCTAAGTTAAAAGTACTTCATTGTGCTTAGAACATTTTGGAAATAACAAATTGTCTAGGATAGTTAAATTAATTGGGTACTAAGTAGACTCTCATCAATTAAATTTACTTGAGTTTGTTTAAGGGAAAATAACTCAGTTTATCGGGTGATTAATTAAGTTATGGCTTAGAGTAAGAAAAACTGAGTTCAGCCTAGTACTACGTAGTTTACAAGATATAAACTCAAGGAAGCTGAGTGAGTTTTTATTTATAAAAACTTGACACTTAGAGAAACATATGACACCAATGCTTTTGACGGTTTATGTGAGGAACGAAAAATTCCTTTAATGCTTTTTAGGAGAGAAGACATTGAAATTAAAGAAGATATTCAAGTGGTCCTCACAACAAAAGGTATCAGTACGGAATGTTGGAGATTTCTCGCTAAATTCCAAGATAAAAGGAATCCTCTAATATGCGTCATTTCTCAATGTCTCTGTGCAACTCTACAACGTCAGCAAGTTAACCCTTCACAGAATTCCATGTTGCATTTTGGGCGCCTCTCTATCAAAACAGATTACTTAAAGGAAATGAGTTTTTGATGCAGCTAGATTAACGGAATAATCTCGCGCCTCAACATTCCAAATCTCTGTCTCTAAATGTCCTGTAATTTGTTTCAAATGGGCAAATTCAAAGCATATGCAGAGAAGAGAAATTGAAGATAAAGTCAGAACGAGAAGTTTACAATGGCTACTTCGAAGAACAACAATAAATAGAAGACTCAAGCAGACGTTCAAACTTAGCGAATCAACTCAAATTTCTTAAGAGCTGAAACTCTGTTCAAACATTTCCAGCTTTCAGAAATTCTAAATCAAGCAATCAAAGCAAACACGAATTGTCTTGTCTATTTGTAATAGAGAGTAATCACTTAAGATTTAACATTGTAAAGGATTCAACGTTTTTATAAGTTGAAATCTTCAGTTCACAATTTCTTTTCATAAATTTGAGTGATAGTTTGGGAAGGGTACCCAAATTATGTTCTAGTGGTAGTTAGAAAGAAAGGTAATGTATGTAATTATGTCTACCCACGTAAAGGCTTCTCCACCAAAAGAAGGAAGGAAAACACTAGTTGATTAAAGCTCGAAAAGGAATCTAGGGATTGGAGGTAAGCTAGGGGCCAAACCAGGATAAAATCTCAGGTGTTAAGTTTCTAACCTTGATCGCTTGTCTTTATAGCTTTAGCTCATTCATCATTCTCTCTACTTTACAAATCTTTCTTGAAAAACCAATCCGAGATGAGTAAAGTACTCAGCAGCGATTGAAGATAAACTGTGCCACCGAAGCTGAACAGTTTATAGTTTTCAGACCAAACTCAACTCACTTCCCCCAGCACGCATCTAAAAACTAAACTTGAAAAATAATTTTTATAAAATCCAAATAAAACCAAGTAAAGGATTCACCCCCTCTGCTATTTACATTAAGCTATTTCGGACCAACACATACTCGTCTCCATGTGACAAAATCGGCCTACTGCAAAAGGAAAATTGGTCAAGACTACACAGGTGGCTATAGGGCCAGGGAAGATTGAAAAAGATTTGCGCAAGCCAGATGAATCTAGCATTTTAGCTCGGGACATGCCAGAAGCTTGACAAACGAATGTATCCTTTCCAAAAGGATGAGGGAAAGTAGTCGAAGAAAACACAATAGAGTAGCCATAACTTATAGACACGCCCTCCATGTTGCAAAGCTGAAGTAAGTCTGGAAAAATATCACGAAAAGGCTTATCACAAGTCCAATTATCCAAAAAAAAGAAAGAACATTCGCCATTACCAAACACCACTTTGCAATTATCTATGAAGAAATTCCAAATGTTCAAAGAAGGACAGCAACACAAAATAATATTAGCTAAATAGGCATCAAGCGATGGTGATCGCAGCTAATAACATCAATTTAATTTGAGAACACATGCCTCTTAACACAAAAACTATATCAAAGAGAAGAAATGATGCACTTAACGAAGCTTCAAATGCCACTTAAGCAGTAGACTGGCATTAATCAATTCTTTTGGAAGCGTTATAGTGGATCATCATACCTTGCTCAAGCTATATTTGAATAATATGTCTTGCCAAAGAAAGTTTTGCATCAGCTTCTTCAGAGAATCATAAATAGAAGATGGTATCCTAAAAAGTGAGAGTAGATATACCGAAAGTGAGTTTAGAATTGATTTGATAAGAATAATTCTCCCCGCAATAGAAAGACAACTTCCTTTCCATTGAGCAAGCTTTCACTTGAACTTCAAAAATAGAGGTTCCCAATGCATAAGCCAAAGAAGTTTGAAGCTTAAAGGTGCTCCAATATACATAATTGGGAAATTTGCATATCTAAGCCCGTAAAATTAAAACCGACACATTGAGGTTAGAATCTCTGACATGATTACTAAGGAGAGAGCACTTGTGAAAATTTATTTTGAAACCCGAGATCAATTCAAAACACGTTAGGATTTGAAAGTAAGCCGGGACCAGATCTTCATCAGCCGGTAAAAACAAAGAGTATCATAAGCAAATTGAAGAAGAGATAAATATGGCATGGATGGATCAAGATGAAAACCTAAAATTAAAATCTTAGGGACACTTGTATCAAAAAGTTGTTTCAAATCTTCCCCAAAAAACACAAAACTAAATGGAGATAAAGGATCTCCTTGTTTCACACCTCTTTTAAGACGAATCGCCATAGTAGGAGAACCATTATTCAAAATTGAAGTTGAAAAGTTACACCTACAATTCGATAGCCAAGATATCAACTTTTTATTAAAAGCCCATTTTCTGTAAAATTGAATCATGGTAGACCCAAGATACACTATCAAAGCTTTATGGAAATCAAACTTCAAGACAAAGTAGGAGCATCATCTCGAGTGAATGATATCAGATGCCAAAAATGAGCAATCATGGATGTTGCGGCCTTTAACAAAAGCAAACTGGCAACTAGAGATCAGAGTATGTACAATGGCTTGAAGTCTTAAATATAACACTATAGCAATAATCTTATAAATCTTGTGTATGAGAGAAATTGGCCTGAAGTTGTTTTAAACATTTGAACTTGGAACTTTAGGGAAAAGAACCGTGAAAGAAGTCTTGATAGATTTAGGAAGAAACCCGAAGGAGTGAAAAGCCTGAAAAAGATCCATGATCTAGGGTTTGATGCAATCCCAAAAATGGCTATAAAATCAGAAATTAAAATCGTTTGGCCCCGGAGCCTTATTTTCCCCACAAGATTGAATAGCAAATACAACCTCATCGGCAAAGAAAGGAGCAATTAGATCAGAGTTTCCAATGCTATTTATTAGGAAAAATTTAGCTTTCGAAGAGAAAAAGGGATAGGGTCACAAGCTGAGAATAACTCTTTTTAGAAGTTTCTAACTGGCGTTTTAATAAAGTCACAGTCCGTTAGCACACAACCACCTAACCCTAGCTAGATAATTATGTTATTTATGAATCTGAATGATTATAAAATGAAGTATTGTTGTCTCGCAACAAACATTTTAGTCTGGATTGTTAGTGCCGATAGACACTATAAAACTCTACTCTTTGAGAAAAGCAACACATGGGCAATACACAATTCTTGAAGGCGATTTGGAGAGAGAGTCTGGGGATATCTTGATCAACATTTTCGAAGCGGCATGCCAAGGTTTAATAAAGTCCCTAAGTTTGTGAAGCTTACAATCACTGTCGTTGGGGGGATTCGCAATATTTTTACACTACACTTTATATATATGTCATTTGCAACACCTTTTTTCCATTATTGCAACACTTTTATATAAATAAATTATATAATGCAAATAATGACCTTAAATTGATGAAGTGGTTATGCATGATGGCAAGGTCAAAGTGATAACGTAGCTACACATGGCAAGGTCAAAGTGATGACGTGACATAATTTAAACTACTTATGGCATAAATTAAATTATGCATGGGAAAGTTAACATGATGACATGGCATTATTTAAGCTATGCATGAGAAGGTCAAAGTTATGACGTGGCATAACTTAAACTACACATGGGAAAGTTAAGATGTACATGGAATGGAATGGAATGAATGCTAAATATACATTGTATAAATGGGGTCAGGACATTCCATGGATATTTCGAGAGATGTATAAAAATTACATTAATAAAAACATGAGACTCGATGCCTGTCCTTGTGTTTACACAAAATTCGTGGTTAGTACATGTGACTCGGACCATATGAATCATATAACAAGTCGTAAAAAAATGTAGCATGTAGCACGTAGCATGGAAACATGTATCACATTTCATAACACCACTCGCATGGCAACACATATTATGTAGTTTATATAACAACATTGTAAACAAGGGTTTATTCTTCATACCCTTATCCATCTAACCTCCTTATTTCTCCAACGCGTTGATTGGGTAAAGCTTCTAAAACTAGGTTTGGCTCTAAAAACTTTGACATCCATAAGGGAATACAAAGTGTGAACTAAACTATTAATTTGTGTGATGTAAGGTAAACCTAGGAGAAAATGAGTGTTATGGTTACTATATGCAAGCTGAATGTTGGGTTATTGATTTATATTGTTCCCACAGCACGACGATATACCTTGGACCCTATGAAGGTTATCGAGTTTACGATATGGTTGTGAATGATTATCCAATGGGCACCCCTAAACCTCATGCGGGGTTAAGGCGATGCTTACTGAATTGGTCAACTTAAATGGGGCATCACATCTTAAATGCAAAAATCTATCTAGTGCAAATGAATATGATGCATTAAATAAAAGATATTGGATAAAATTTATCTTAAACAATTTTTCAATACATCGTTAAATTTTTCAAACTTAGGAATTTAAGATTAATATAAAAAATTCCCAGCGGAGTCGCCACTATGAGCGGACGGTGTTTCGAACCGGCCATTACCGATCGGGTCGGGTTTTATCACTTGTTTGGGACATATGCTACTTTGGGGATGTATTTAACAGTTCGAGATATATCGCTACTTTTTGGGATATGCCGAGGATATCTTTTTGTTGAACTCATTCCAAATAAGGGTCAAGCTACTTCAGAAATAATTTAAAAGATATGGGAACCTACATTCCTAAACAAAGACACAGAGTCACCACCTGGATCAGCTCTTTTAGGAAGATATTGGTATAACATTGTTTCCAAGGAGAATTCTAAACCTTAAATTTAGTGATTCAGGTTCGAACATAGCTACCTACTTCATTATTTAAGTTAATTTCTTGTTACAAACCAAAGTTTTATCAATATTTAATATTTAACGCATTCATATTGCCTAACATTCATTAAGAAAAATGTAGGTGAGAAGAAGACATTGTTTTAAGGATAATCTTAGCTAAGCTATCACAAAATTAAAAGTATTTACACTAAACTACTCAACCAAGATTTCATACAAGGTACTTATAGTGGATTAGAACCGAAATCATTTCAATCAAAGCTGCAAAACAAAGGGTAAACGTAGAAAATAAGCAAAAGTGGGGTATTCTACCCTTAAATCTAGCAGACAAAATTGATTATGATACCCCAATCACTAAACACGGTACCAAATTCAATTCTGGATAATACTCCTAAACATTGTTTTCGTACAATTTTCGGTTTTTGATTGTTTTTCATCCAAATTTTAGCCAAGTTTACATGTTTAATCAAATTTTAAGCACTTTTAAACATGTATAAATATAAATAAATGCATAGGGCATTTAGAAGACTTATTCATAAGAAACACACGACCCTTTAAGCGATACGAGCTTCCTTTTGTCAACAGTGCCACACCAAATAAAAATTCCTAGCCGCGAGTTTCAAACGATCGAGAAGTGAGCTTGGCCATTTGTATACCGCAAAACAATGTAGTAACAATGATGAGATTACCGTTTGAACAAGAACAATAAGACTGGCCATCGATAAACACCTCCCCTTCCATATAACAAATTTCGAAAGCGTTATAATGTGACAATAATTTTTGGAGACCAAAAAATGAGATCTCTCTGCTAGGGTTTGGAAAAACCTAGTTTGCATTTTCAATAACTGCCTTAATTAACAAACAGTGGTATCAGAAACTGCCTATGCATGATTAATAATAATATATTAAAATGTGATTTTTTATGAATTAATTAAAGTATGTGATGCATGACTTAGTTTTCAATTCCTGTAATAGAAAATGATGTGATAACCAGATTAAGTTTTTTCTCAAACTTTGTTTAGGTGATTATCATATAATTAACAATGGTTTACTGCATGTGTAAATGCTTTAAATTGTGGGTCATCCAATACTTCACTCGATTAAAAAAATAAAATCTTTTAAATCATAATTGTCTATGGTATAACGAATCGAAGTTTCCATGGTTATTTTGGCAAGGATTATACTTGGCTGCTCGTTTACTTTAAAGGGACCTCTCCTACTTGGAAATCTCCATCTGTATTAGGTTCAAGCATACCAAAATGGACTTTTACAACTCAGTCGATCTCTAGTATAGGAATTGGATTCCGTATATGGTTATACAACTGTGGTTTAAATTGTTAAATTAAAACTTATAGATATAGGTGGAAGAATTTAAACCTTTGTTTTGCATGCTATGTGGAGTCTTTGTATAATGGAATGATCATAATGTACAATTCTTGAGTATGATCCTTTAGATTAATAATTCCAAATAGCTTGGAATTATTTCTATCATAATCACATCCATCGTTAAGTCCTAGACTAGGGTGAGACCAATTGCACCAATAAAATCCCTATATTAAGGCCGTAAATTATCTTCCTATCATAAGATGTGAACGAACCTTATTAACGGATGTAAGAACATGTACAACATGATTTTCCTTAACATGTATATGGTCTTAAGACTAGATGGGGTTATTGCCTTAACCAAAATGGGTTAGTTGTCTATATCATTAAAGCTAATGCCAGATTGAAGATATATTTGAGGATTCGTACAATTAGGTACGCATGTTTGTTATGTACATATTTGAGGATTCATACAATTAGGTACATATTTGAGGAGAAACAGAACTCAAATGGACTAGCAATTGCATGGAATGTAAATGGATGGGTTCCAACCATGATTGTCTATTATGGATAGACCTGCTATAGTGGGGGTCATAGTAGATGGGTTATGGATGCTACCTACTATGGAAAAATGGTTTGACCATGTTTTCCCAAATTCAATAGAAGGGGCTATTTGAATGTCTACAAAATAGTAGGAAATGTGTGTTTAATTAAAAACCTTATATTAAATGCATGTACATATATTAATGTCTAAACAAATTCTATCCTATATCTAGGTTGAACAATGAACACTAACACAAATAAGCGTACGTTTGACAATAAAGTTTTAAAAGGAGATAACTTTCATGAGTGATTGAGATCGTGACAAAGTTTTAAAAAGTCATTGTCTGGATTATGTGCTGGATAATCCATATCTTGAACTCCTCGGAGAAGATCCTTTCATTTACCAGATAGATCGGTATGTAAAACATAAAAAGGACTGTGAATTCGTAAATAATTTTATGGTTAATTTGATGCTTACAAAGTACAAGGATCTACGCAAAGACATGGATGTAGATTCTATACTTGTGCATCTTGTTATGATAGATGAACCAGAGAGATTTATGATGTTTGCAATTCTAGGGGATAACACCTCACTAGTTGAGTTTGCCATGACTATTTATGATAATTCTGAACAATTAGGAAAATTGGGAGTTACTTAAAAAGATTGTATTGAAAGGTCTGCCCAAAAGGTATGATAATTTCAAAACAGATTTTTATAGCATCGGGGATTACTATAATATTTCCAAGATGGTAAACTTGTTGGAGCATTATGATATTCATTTTAGAAATAAACTTGAAAATCAACTTGTTGCTGATGATCGAAAGGTAAGAAAGTCAAGGGCTTTCAAGGTCAAGAGAAGACTCATGAAAAATGTTGAAATGAAACGCGAGTTAAAAGCTCAGTTACTAAATAAGTGAAGAAGAAGCCAAGACAGTCATCTACTTAAGGTATGTTCATGATATAGAGTTTCTCTACAATTCCTTATGAGTCTACATAGGTATCTGTACTTTTATGCAGGGGTTCCAGAATAGTATGAGGCTAGCAAAGAGGGAAATGGACCTAAGAGTTAGAAATGTAGCATGGGTTGCTACTACATTTATAGGGAAATATACCTTCATTTTCCTAGTGACCTTGTTTTAGTTTTGAACAATTGCTATTACATTCCTACCATTACTAAGAATAATATTTTCGTTGCGTGTTTAGAAACAAAGGGATTTGAGATTTTATTTCTAATAATAATTGTTAAATTCAGCGTGATAATATTCTTTATGCTTGTGGAATGTGTTTAAATGGCATTTATGTTCTGGATACTTAAAATGAAATTCTAAATACAAATATTGCTAAGAAATAAAAGTTAGATAATGAGGAATCTTTATACTTGTGGAATTATTGTCTAATCCATATAAGTGAGACTCACTTAGCTAAGTTACACAAATGTGGTGACTTGGGCCCAATGGAATAGGAATCCGATGGGGTGTATGAACCTTGTTTAAAAGGAAAGATGACAAAGAAACCTTTCAAAGGAAAGAGTCAACATGCAGCAAGTACTTTGGAAATAATACATTCCTATATATGTGGTTCAATGAATGTTAAGACGCATGAATGTTTTGTCTACTTTATAACTTTTATCAATGATTACTCACGGTATTGGTTATTTGTACCTTATGAGGCTCAAGTCTTGAAGTTTTGAGAAATTCAAAGAGTTCAGAACCGTAATAGAGAAACAGCTTGGAAAATTTATCAAGACCCTTCGATCTAATCGAAGTGGTGTATGCATATGCCAAGAGTTTTAGGATCATCTAAAGGATAATGGTATTTTATCCCAATGGACACCTCCTTATACACCCAACACAATGGAGTGTCAGAAAAGAGAAATGGAACCCTACTTGATATGGCTCGGTCAATGATGAGTCAAGCAGAACTCAGCAGATCCTTTTGGGATTATGCACTTGAGAGCACAAATTATATTGTAAGTAGAGTGCCCTCAAAATCAATTGATTAAACACCGTACGAAATGTGGTATGGTAATAAACCAGATCTTTCTCACTTGAGAGATTTTTGAGATGTCCTACTTAACTAAAGAGGACAAGTTCAAATAAGTTGGATGTTAAGTCTTATAGGTTTCTGTTTGTAGGTTACCCTAAGGAGACTATGGATTACACCTTTTACAATCCCAAGGAATCTTGAACTAGATGCTCAAGAAGATTAAATATACAATCAACTAATTAACCCTACACCTGTTAACAAGAAAGTGAAGCACGGAACAATCTATTATAACATTGATATTGCGTAGGTTAGGTAAGGCTCCAATAGTTCCCGAAAGATACGACCATCTCATCTCTAATGATAAGCACATTTTTCTTATGGAAGATGACAACCCTAAGACTTAAAGGAGGCAATAGAAGGCTTAGAATTTAACAAATGGTTTACACCCATGAAATTAGAGATGGACTTCATGTACGAAAATCAATTCTAGAACTTTATTGATGCTCCAAGTGGGATTAAGCCCATTGAATGCAAGTGGGTTTTTAAGAATAAAACTAAAATGGATGGTAATGTAATTATTGATAAGGCAAGGCTAATCGCAAAGGGTTATAGTTAAAAGGAAGGTATCGACTATGATGAAACCTTTTCACCAGTAGCCATGCTAAAGTCTATCAAGATACTCCTTCTCATCGTTGCTCATTATAATTATGAGATCTGGCAGATGGATGTCAAAACCGCGTTCCTTAACGGGAAATTCAATTGGGATGTATATATGATACAACCTGAAGGTTTTACATCTCAAGATGGCTCCAAGGTGTGTAAATTGCAAAGGTCCATTTATGGACTTAAGCAAGCATCAAGGAATTGGAATATTAGGTTTGACGAGACAATTTAAGACAT
>CATIWQ010229266.1:0-30917 GCA_949673415.1 Euphorbia schlechtendalii | reverse complement strand
ATAGACATATCATAAACTTCGAAATAGAAAGTATAAGTAGAAAGCAAAGCAAAGTTGTAAGGTATGCAAGTGAAAGCTAAAGTTGATCAAACCGTATCCACTCTTTAATGGGAGTCGTCAATTCCTGCAATTCCTACGTCTGCTTTGAATTTGGTCTCAGCCGTACAGAACCTCCGCCATGATGCTATTCTTTGCGAATATCGAACAAATGAATATTGAAGAACGAAAACTTTTATTGATAAGTGATTTGCAAGTACACTTATACAACAATCGCTCGAGAACATAGAGAAATCTAGTGATCGAAATAAGGATTTGAATCACTTAAACATTTTCTCGCTAACACTTACGAACGTAGCGAATCTAACTATACACACACTATATCTCTCTTTATTTGCACTCTAATGCTTTCCTTTCTAGTGTTCCACACTATCCATGAAATTATTAATGATTTGGAGCCCTATTTATAGAGTTTGAAGGGTTGCGTCTATCCAAACGAAGAGTCACATCCATTGGTGAAAGATTGCATCTCTTCAATGTGATTGGTTGAGAGGCTTTGATTCAATCCACAATGGATAGGCCCCTTTTCATGATTGGTTGACTCTTGATAAGTGTCTGTTCGTTGGTAGTTGATGACGGTTGATCATGCTTATCTGGCGGTTGGTAGTTAAGAAGATAATACCAGAAAATCATCCATGTCGCGACCATGATGTACATGTCACGACCGTGAATCTTTGTTGGTAGACTTCTGATTCTGAAGTAAATTGGTCGCGACCGCGAGGTATTGTCAGGACCATTAATTGAGTTTTCTTCAGAAATCTCCTTGTAACTTCACCAATCTTTGAGAGCTTCGATCCTAAGCTAAATCTTTAAGTTCCACATATCTTTTTGCACCTTGTTCACTCTTTTTTCATAGAATTCCTTTAGCTCATTTTACTCCCAAGATTTACCTAGTATCTGCATTTGCATAAAAAACAACTACATACCACGTGAAATCTTTTATATGAAGTATAAAAATGACTAAAACTATAGTAGTTAATGTATGAAATTAATGTGATAATAAGTGTAATTATACACTTATCAAGCACAAATACGGCAATCACAGGTAGTTGCAAGTATGTTCGTTTTGATTTTGGTAAGACTCGAGCAGTCTGATTTAAAACATCGAAGGGTTTGGAATTTGTTTTCCTTAAAAAGGTTTCATTTTATGCACATAAGTTGATTAATCATTTTTTAGTGAAAATGCCACATGCGAATGTTTGTCGGGCTAGTTATCCGGGAACTTTGGTTTCATTCGTCGAGGTTTCCTAACAAACTTCATAATAATATTGACAGAAAATAAATCAAGGTCCACAAACGTAGATCACAGTGTTATTAAAATCATTCCAAATAGAAAACCATTAAATTCGATAAAATCAAATCCTGATGAAGGGAAATCAACTTCAATAGTCTAAACTCCCTTCAGGATGATCTCAGGTTCGTAAAATCTCCATATATACACATTATATTACTTAAAAACTTAGGTTTCAAGCCTGAATGGTCACCACTGACCCTCTTGAACATAAATTGAAATCTGGAAATTTTAAAAACTTTCAGCTTGTGCTTTACCTGGAAATTGATGTCGTTAACGATACCACTAATATCGTTAATGACATCAACAATGTCGTTAATGACATTAAGTGGGCAGAACATAGGCAATTTTTGTTTCATTTACGTTTTTTTCATTTTCAATCATAAAGCACAAACATATGATACAAATAATTGAGGCACGACTCTAGGAACTCATAGGCTTACCCTGTTACCATGAATCCACTTCGCTCGGTCCATGAAAATTCCTAGAAAATCCCCCTCGCTTCTTGGGTTTGGTTTGCTATTTTGTCAAAAAATGAAGAGTAGTTGCTACTCTTTTATGAAAGAGTTAGAACTCTCTGAATGTGAGTCTCAACGAGAGGAAGAAAGGAAGTAGAAATCCTTCTCCTTTTTAGTTTAGACTTCTGAAAACTTAAAACTCGAAAAATTACCGAAATCGGGATTAAAGATCAAAAACTTTTAAATGAGTAAAAATGCTTTTTGTAGACACTTGAACCAAGTTTTTATTGAGCTAGAACTCAGTGTCAAATGCCTTAAAAGGAACTATAAACCTCAAGTTTGCTTAAACTCTAAATATACCTTACTTTCCGAAACAAGTGAACTAAACCTCAAACTTGCCTAAATGACCCGAGATAACCCAAGTTCATGCCCTATCCACGAACTTACACACTCAAGTTATAGAAATACAAGTTCAAAGGGATTAAAAGATGATTATTTGGTTATGAAAACACTTAAAATGTATTCAAAGTACTTAAGAACAGAAAAAATTTCAAAGGAAACTTTTCTCTTAAGATTCCTTCTTTTCTCTAAATGTCTGTATTTTTTTCTGCTAAAATGTCTTTCTTACTGGTTCTCCCCTCTTTCATGTGGCTGGAACTCAACTCTCTTAAATAGAGAGCTCCCTTCAATCCAAAAGAGAAGTCAAAGTTTGCTTTCTCTTTTTTTCCAATTTTTTAACTTATTTCTCAATCTCTATGCAAATGTTGGGATTCAAAAGTCTTTGGTAAGGTGTGGCAATTGTGTTTCAAAGAAAAAAATCTGAGCAAGTTGGAAAAATTTGATTTCTTTGGCTGAAAAGTCCACAAAGTGCAATTCTGATTCTGCTATCATTGTGATGTTGTTAACGGCATTAGCAATGTTGTTAATGACATTGCGATGTTGTTAACGACATTGCATGGCCAGATTGGGTATTTATTTTTAGCTTGGGCTTGATTAAGAAAAGGAAGCCCAAAGAAACGAGGCGGATGATTCTTAGACAATTTCAGGACCCTGCAAAATGTAAAAAAGCTAATGAGGGAACATATTACAGCTTCATCATTGAACTCGTGAGTCGGGAGTAAAATCCCGTGCTAACAAGAGTATAAGGAGAAGAGAAGTTGTGGTCAATATTATTTACTAAATAGAATTCTTCAAAATGAAAGTTCTCGAATTCACGTCCATGATCACTTCGAATTCTACTAGTTTTAGTTCATATTTCATTAATTATCTGATTACTAAGCTTGATAAAATATTTATATGTTTCATCTTTGCTACTTAGCAAGACTACCCAAGTGAATCTCATGAAGTCATCCACAACCACCAAAGAAAATCTCTTACCACCCAAGCTCATAGGTTGGACTGGGCCGAAAAGATCTAGGTGGAGGAGCTCCAATGGTCAATACTAAGTGATTATTAATTGACCTAAATGATTTCTTAACTTGCTTACCGAGCTGAGTAAAGTTTATCCTTCTCGAAGTTGATACTAGGTAAACTCACAAATAGTTACTTTTTTGCCAATTTGGATAGATTGTTCATATTTATATGACCTAACCTTTTGTACCAAAGCCATGAATTATCCTCCTTAGTTACAAGATAAACTTTAGTGGAGCTACAAGATAAATCAATCATATACACATTATTGATTCTAGGACCAAGAGTATAGCTGAGTCAGTGTTAAAGTTAATAATTGAGCAACCTGCTGAGTCGAATGTAACCTTCTTCCTTTGTCACATAGCTGGGCTACACTAAGAAAATTGAACTTGAGTTCTTTTACCAGAGAAACCTCTTCAATTGAGGGCGAGACACCAACAGTGCCACAGCCCACAATCTTATCTTTTTTATTATCTTTGAAACTGACACTTCTATTTCTTTTGTGCTCCAATAAGATAAAATGAATTTCATCTCCCATATATTCCTTGAGCTTCCGCCATCCAAAGACCATTATCTCCCATATATGCCTTGAGCTTCCGCCATCCAAACACCACATTCTAGATTCATCAGCGGATCTAAGGTTCACCTGCAAAATAACTCACATTTTCTTAAGTACCCATGCTCTTGAGCTGGGTCCTCCCTTATTAGTAGTGCTTAAGTTAATCCAGTCATACTCATCATAATAACCATTTTTATGCCTACAGAGAACTTTAGCATGTCCATCTTTGCCACAAAAATCACACACCATTTTGTTTTGAGCTAGCTCTTTCTTTTTTTAGGAGGAATTCTTCCTCTTAGAATTGAGAGTTTGGTTACTCTGAGTTTTACTGTTGGCTGGAGGAGGAGCCCATTCTTTCTTCAAACCTATTATCTTAGCAGTCAACTCATTTAATCACTTAGAGAGCTTGCTAACATTACATTCCTGATACTTAACTTTTTCTTGAAGAAAGCAAATATCAAGAGATAAAGAAGCAACAGTGTCTTCTTGATCTTCACTTCTCCTCAGCAGCTCTTAGATGTTCTTTTCTGACTTATTAGTGAGTTTCATAAAATCAAAGAGTACTTGGGTGAACTCTTCAATGGACAAAGGGATTTCAAAATGTACCTCAGTTGAGGATATTTCCCTTTGTTATGCTCAACTTAAGAGTCAGTAGCGATTTGAAATCTATTTGAAGTAGATGCTAAGCCTTCACCTTTTTCATTCTCAATCACCATTAAGTAGAGGTTAGCGGAATCAGTTCTTCATCAGAAGATGAAGATTCTTCTGAATCACTCTAAGTGGTAGAAAGTGCCCCATTCTTCTTAGTGAACATCTTCTTGTATTTGTCTTTCTTAATCTTTAGATAGCTAGACTGGATATGGTCTTTTTCTCCATAGCCAAAGCTCTTGATGTCTTTGCTCTGTTCCTTCTTGGGTACTTCCTCAACTCCTCGCCAGTGTTGAGTTAACTTGATTTTAGCAGGAAACTTCTTCTTGTTGAACTTCCTTTCCTTCTTCATGAAGCATTTGAAACAACTAGTCAAAATGGCCATTTACTCATCATAATCATAGCTGGTGGATGTTCGCCACTTTTCCACTTATAAGTTTAATAACTAATGGTTCTAAGAACTTGTTCATGAGATTTGGCTACACTCGTTTCTTAAGGCTTATCCTCAAATAATGGTGACAAAAACTTGTTCACGAAAAATGTAGGTGTTGTCAATACCTCTTATCAAATAGAAAAATGATGATAATTGCAAGTATATAGTTACGATGTATTTTTAAAAGATATCGAACCCACAGGGAAGGAACCAGGTCTAAGGAACAACAAGGAATGACAAAGTAAAAGAAAATAAAAATAGATTTGAGATTTTTGGACTGGAAGATTAGAATGAAAAGTTGAGTAAATATAGATGTGGAAGATTAGAGAATCTAAATATATAGAATCTTTACTACGAACAAGTATAGCAGAGAAAACATGCAAGTTCAACAATAATCTAACAGATTCGGTTCAAAACACTCAGATGTTCAATGATTCGTCGTAGAATAACACATGAAATAACTTTTCTAAACCTAGCACAAAAGAAATAAGACAATTATGAAAACCTAGACAACATCAATACTATGCTTAGTACGGGTCGCTCTCACATAGCCACATTTAGCAAGTTACCATTCCAAAAATGTTGAATCACTAAACAGCGTTATATCACAGATCTAGTAATTATACACGATATTGTTAACCCCGAAAACTACTCTTAAAATTAACTCTAAGACAATGGTTTTTCCCTCTCTTTCTCTGCCTCTACTCCTTTTGAAGTCATTGGTATATTTCCTCAAGGACATTTCTTGAGTCAGCAAGGTTCTTATCAGCTCATCATAGCTGTAGGTCTTAAGATCATGAGCCTCCTTGATTTGGCATCCCACTCTAAGGTAAGAGTGTGGAGAATTTTCTTCACCAACTCTTCATCAATGAATTCTTTGCCCAATCTCTTCTTTTCATTAACGATATTAATGAACCTGGTATCATGGCCTGAATACCCTTTCTAAAGCCCATCTAGAACATCTCATACTCTCTTAGCATGAGATTGATATTTGACTCTTTGACCTTGTCAATCCCCTCATAAGTAATATCCAGCTTCTACCAAATTTCCTATGATGTCTCGCAGCTTGAGACCTTGTTAAACTCTGTAAGATCTAGCTCATAGTGTAAGTAATTGATGGCTGCGAATTCTCTTTGAGAAGCCTTAAGTCAGCATCATCATAATCTTCTAGATCAACTAGTAAATGTTACCCATTCCTAACCATAGTAGGAATTTAGGGGCTAAGCATAATAGCGAGCCATGCTTGCATGCTTTGAGATTGTATACAGTTTTTCATGCAATTTTTTCAAAATGTGTAATGATTACCATCGAACAACGGTAGCCTGGTAATAGACATTCCCTTTTTAAGTAGGACAGTCCATCCTAAGCCAGAACTGAAATTGTTGTAAGCCCTGTGGGATCTTTCACTCAAAGATGATTAGTCTATAGATCAACGTGATAAAGGCACACAAATAAGGTTATGACTTTTACACCAGAGATTTTATCCTCATTCGACCCCTAGCCTACCTCTAGTCCCGGATTCCTTTCTGAGCTTTAATCTACTAGTTATTCCTACCTTTCTTAGGTGGAGAAGCCTTTACAACAGGTAGAAAAGATTATAAAAAGTACCTTCCTTTCTAACTACTTCTCAGACTCAGTTTAGGTACCCTTCCTAAACTAACACTCAGATTTATCAAAAAGATGCAAATAGAGGAATTTAACTTATAGAAATGTTGAATCCTTTACAATATTAAATCTTAAGTGCTATTCTCTTTATTACAAACACATATTGATAATTACTGTTTGCTGATTGCTTGATTTGGAATTTCTTTAAGCTGGGAGTATTTGAACAGAGTTTCAGCTCTAAGAGAAATTTGGGGTAATTCACCAAGTTTGAACGTCTACTCCAATCTTCTATTTATAGTTGACAATTTTTGAATTATTCGTTGCAAACTTCTTGTCCTAACTGCTCTTCAATATCTCTTCTCTTCAAATCTTTCAAATTTTCCTGTTGGAGACAAATTCCAGGACATTTATAGATCGAGATTTTGATTGTTGAAGCATGAGATTAATCCATTAATCTAATGCATCAAAAACTCATTTCCTTCAAGCAATTCATTCTGATAGAGAGGTGCGCAAGATGCAACATGGAATTCTGTAATTCATTAGTTTGCTAATGTTGCAGAGTTGCGCGAGACACTGAGACATGGCACATGCTAAAGGATTCCTTTTGTCTTGGTCTTTAGTGAGGAATCTCCAATATTCCGTACTAACGCCTTTTGTTTGTGAGGATCACTGGAATACTAAGCCACACTCATCTTTTCTTACTCTAAGCTGTAACTTAATTAATTACTCAGTAAATTGAGTTGTTTTCTTTAAACAAACTTAAGTAAACTTCATTAATTAAGATTATACGTTGTACATAATTAATTTCACTAACCGAGTTAGTTTGCTATTTTTAAAATGTTTTAAGTACAGTGAGGTACTATTAACTTGGGTTTAATAATAGTGTAAATACATTATACATCTCTTATACCATGTATAACGCCTTCATGAAAATTCAGTTAAAAAGGGCATTATACCACAATTATATCATGCATGAGATTGCGAAACATTATTTATTTTTGAAAAACTCAAAGTTTTTCATTTTAAAGATAAAATTAGACGAACAAATATTTAAAAGCGTCAATTCAAAAATATCAATGGTTTGTGAGATATAGATGTTTGAGGTTTCAAAATTTAAATTAAATAAGAGAGTTAAGGTAGTTACAAGACAACATAAAAAAAGGGTAAATGGAAATATACTTCTCCTTTTTACGTAAAAGCAAAAATAATTATTCCTTTTGAGTTTTGCATAATTAAAATTTTATAAAACTTAACTTCTATAAGAAAATATGGTACAAAAACCCTTATTTGCAATAAATTGAACCCGACTTAGATCACTAACGAAATACAAGAAGATCCCGTCTTAAGGTAAACAATTTTTCCTTTTACAACAATGGAACAATATTTTTGTTTTACTCATTTATTAAGTTTTGATTTTTATTTTAAGTGGTTGTTCCCCTTCCCCATAAAAAATGTCTACTCTTCTTCTTCTTCTTCTATGTGCCTCTTCTTCTTCCTCTTCTCACTCTTCGCTTCTTCTATGTTTTTGCTCTCTCCATCTCTTTGTCTTCTTCTTCTTCATCATGATCTCTCTCTCTCTCATCATGGTCAAAACACGATTTGTGGCATTTTCATATGATTCCATTTCATTAGTTCGATCATGATTTTTCATCAGATTTTGATTTCATCGAGTCTTTTCTTATATCATGAGTTTTAGATTTGTTATTTTATGATTCTATGTCATCTTGTTTTTCGATTTAGGATCGTGATTTGAGTTTTCGAATTTAGATCACGATTCGAGTTTCAAATTTTACTAGGCAATTGAGTTTTTTTTCAATTTTGTTTTTTTCCAGATTGTGTTTTGTGTTTTTTTGACCTTATTTCTCTTTTCTAGCAATTTCAATTGTGTTTAGATCTCTTTTTTCGATATTTTTGTGTTTGCTATTTTTTTTTTCACTTTTTAATGGAGGAGATTGTTATTTTAGTACATTTTATGGAATTTGAACTCATGATTTCAAGTTTCTCAAATGTGATGTGTGGTTTCATTGTTGAAAAATATGTAAGCTTTTTAGATTTTGAAAGAATGATATTACAGATTTTTTAAATCATTAGATATGAAGATAATATATTAAGATCCATTTCAAATTTCAACTTCAATTCCAGTTGTAGATCAAGTCATATACCTGGTATATGAGTATTATATGGTACAATAATAATCATTATACTTGGTATAATAGTTGCTATAACAATTCAAAGAATATTCATATCATTGGAGATGTAGAAAATATTAAGATCCAATTTCAGATTTCACATTTGAATAGTATATGGTCATTATACCAGGTATAATGGTAATTATACATGGTATAAAAATCATTATAACGAATAATATTAAAGAATATTCAAACAATTGGATATAAAGAAGGTATCAATATTAAGTTTCAAATTTCACATTTCACATTAGACTCTAGTTTCCAAATCATGTCATTATACTTAGTTTGATGCAAACTAATATTATTAAGAAATAATTGGAGATAAATAAAGTATTAAGATCAAGTTTAAAATTTCGCATTTGAATAGTATAGTAGTCATTATACAAGATTCAATGACTACTAAGCCTTATATAATAGTTAACATTACAAACAATATCATATTCAAATCATTGAAGATAATGAAAATATTAAGATTTGGTTTCAAATTTCATATTTGAACAATATAATAGACATTATACCTGGTATAATGGCTCTTATACCTGGTATAATAATTATTATACTTGAAATCGGTAGTTATTCTTATGCTCACGTATTTTGAAAAATGAAAATTTAACTTCATGTTTTATGAAAAAATTAAAACTTAAAATGTGAGATTTGTAAAATTATACTATGACATGACCAGAAAATATTTGGGAAATACAAGTGAATACCATATTTAGTCAAAATAATTTTACTTTTAACATAGGGAGATAATATTATTAATTTCCTTCTTTTTTGTAAATTTGTGTTTTACCTTTTTTTGTTTTTCATCTTTCTCTCTCTCCCTACCGTTGTTACCCATCTATTTCCATCTTTCTCTCTCGATCTCTTCTTCCTCCCATCTCATTCTCCATGTAGATTTCTTTTTCCTCTCTTCTTCCCATCAATTTTGTTTCAGTTTGCTTTCTCCTTCGATTTTGTTCCGATTTCCTTTTATTTCTTTTCATATTTTTTTCTTCTTCTTATGGTTTAGCAATTGAGTTATGGTTTGTTGATTTTCATTTTCGATTTGTTCCGATTTACATACTCCTTCAATTTGTTCTGATCTGTTTTCTTTCTCCGATTTGCTTTCTCCTTTAATTTGATTTTCGTTTTGATTGTATCTTTTTATATCTTGAATTTAACAAATCTAGTTTTTATTAGATATCTAGTTTTCTATCTTTTTGTTTCTATTTTTTTGCTCATTTTCTTCTTTGCTGTATTTTCTTCTTATTTTGTGCATTGCAATTTGTAATTTTGATATTTTTATTTTTGGATCGCTATTAGTTTCAATTTTTCTTTCATTTTCCAGTGAGTTTAGTTTTTCTCCAACGAGTTTAGATTTCACTAGTAGAAAAATGGTCAGTGGCGTCGGTTCAATATTAACAATGGCGTTGATTTTAAACAGACGCCATAGCCCGCGACGCCATTGTTTTTTAAGTTCTGGAGTCAGTTTGAAAACCAACGCCATTGTTAAGTATTAGCGTCAATTTTTATGCCAACCGACGCCATTGTGATGACTGCATCAACCATTCAGTCCAACTCCTATATTGATTTCGTGTCGGTTCTTAAATAAACCGACACAATTTCATTAAATTTTTTTAAAAAAATTTATGCTTTTTATTACATACATATCTATATTCAACCTGTTAAAATACAATTACTATAAAATTTTAATAATAAAACTCCTGACGTTGGAATCATCGCAATTATAAACAACGCAAAACAATAAATATAAACAAGAATCTAATACTGGAAGAACAATTTCATGGGAACTAATAAGCTTTATCATTTGATATTCAAAATGTAATATGTTATATCTACTACAATTTCTTGTCATAATATAACTAATAACAAAAGCACTCAGGCCTATTCATAAAACTAGAAATTATCATATGAGAAGCAAATATGTCGGTAACCTCTTGTATCTCGAGAACTTAAAAGACTTTCAATGATGACCGGGCCCTAATCTCACCTTCTATTTGACCAGAGTCTATTTTCCTATAGATCACTAGTTCAAGAGTGTACAATGAGAACTAATTTCAAACTGAAATTCAAGTCAAACTCCAAACCTGTTCAAGTCAAACTCCAAACCTGAAGCAGCAAAATTATCCTAGAAACAAAAACATGAGATTTCAAATTGCCGGATAAATCTCCCCATTAAGATTCAAGTTTGGATTATTGCAATAACACAAACCTAACCCAAATAAGGATAGTAACGAAGGATGAAAATTGAACAAATATAGCACAGTGAAAGAAGATATAAACTCAACAGTGCAATGGCATTAGTAGTGGCATTTTCACAAATAGCACCTCTCCGAATTCAGTAATCTGAAGAAGGAGAAGTTTGTCGTTGTCCACATCTCTAAATGCTTGTTTAGCTCCAACAAATTTTGTCCTTCAATAGACAAAACACCAACATCAATCTCTTATTATAATAACATACCAGAATAGAAACATGCATGCACCAATAATAAAAACTCTGAAATGTCTAAAACAACCCATGTTTCAAAAAGATAAATCTTTGAACTTAAGAAAATAAGGTTTTAACACACTACAAATTTTTTAAATTAAAAACAAGTGATGCACTTTGGTACTTAGTCAAAAATAGATCAATGAAAACAAGGCTAATCCTATAAATGGAGAAGATAAGAGAAAAAAAGGATAAAAGCAAAATTTACTTTCACAGCAATTGTCTTCAGGCCAAACTCAGAAGCAGGAATTAATTTTAGGCGAAAAAAGGAAAAATCTGAATACTTACTTGATCGAAGCCAAACACAAAGAGAATCCAATTGTACA
Source organism: Euphorbia schlechtendalii (assembly GCA_949673415.1). Classification (NCBI taxonomy): domain Eukaryota; kingdom Viridiplantae; phylum Streptophyta; class Magnoliopsida; order Malpighiales; family Euphorbiaceae; genus Euphorbia; species Euphorbia schlechtendalii. Next base: position 19,450 of record CATIWQ010229266.1, on the reverse strand, counting down.
CCAGCTCTAGTATGTATTATCCTTGAATTCCTCAAACAGAATAACATTTAAAAGGAAAACATGTTGATCAAGAATAGAGTTATAACAGGTAGAATTTTTTAGAAAAACTAGTAACAATAAGAGATCTTTGATTACTGGACAAGCTCACAAACAAAAAGATTATCAAACAATAACAATATTCGAAACTCAGAGGAAGAAAAGATTATATAAACTGCTAGAAAATGAGAAAACTCTTCGGATGAGATAAAGAACATAGAAGTAACATAGAAATTAAAAAGGGAAAACCAAGAAACCATAGAAAAAAAAAATTCACAAAAGAAAGAGATGCAAAATTAAGCATGAATAATAACCTTAACGCCAGAAAAGGATAGAAATCTCGGGAAGTATTTCCATGTTCCAGGAAATTTATCTCATATCAAGTTTGAGCTTGAGACTTACCACAGTAGAACAAATTATAATGAGTGAAATCAAAACTTCCAAAAAGCCACGAAAAAAATTGCATGCTTGAAATCTGTGTAGCATATAATAAGTGATTCCGAATTTTTCAAAATTATATTTGATTTTTTTGTCCAAATGATGTTAATTATATTAGTATCGATCTCTAATTCAGTACATAATTTTTTTAGATAAGTAGATAAGTGCGTAACACTCTTAACAAATTTTTCCTGAGCAGACACTGGACTGTCACAAATCTCAACTCAGGGAAATCATTCAATATATAATTTTAGGCGAGCAATCAACATCACAAATAATTCAAATTTTCCTAGTTGACTCGCAAACTAACCTCCTTAATCACACTTGTTCTTATCATAATATTCATATATAAAAAATAAAATTATGAAAACAGAAATAAATTCAACAATCAGATTTCACCTATACAGCTATTAATCGCAAACTAACCTCCTTATCATACTTTCTCTTATCATATTTTGAATATTAAAAACAAAATTACAAAAACAGGAATAAGTTCAAAACAAACAAACACAACTGGACAAACAACTCAACAAACCCCACTGCAGTAAATATACAAGGAGCACGTGCGCTAATCTAGTAAGTGTAATTCAAGTATAGTCAATATCTCATCAATAAACCAAAAACCGAACCTCTAAAAGAGAGAAACAAAAAAGAGCACCAGTTTATCAGTGTTGATGTCAGATGCAAACATTTGGGTGGTACCCAAAAGGCAGACCATCCATTTGCAGCTGTAGCCTCCTAATTCAAACAACTGGAAGGCTGTAAGTATAGATTGATAATAAAAATTCAAACCTGAAAAGGCAGTACGTCAGTACTGTGTGGTGAGAATGGAAAGGGAAAGGGAAGCAAGCAGAACAATCCAGATAAATTCCCAAACAAAAAAAATCGCATGAAAACTTTAATTAAACAAGGCACATTAAAGGTCATAAGCACTATAAAACCCAAGAACCTTTAAGAAAATTGAATGAATATAACAAAAATGAATAAGATAGTAAAGAAAGAAAGATGAGACCTAATTAACGTAAAGCGAATAGAGAAAATAGCAAAGGGAACTCAAGTTGATAGTCAAAAACCAAAGCGACATTGAAGACACATGTAGACTGAAACCTGAAAATATCAGAGCATGTGATGGGTTTTGGAGCTCGGGGCTCTGTGATTCAAAATCAACCTAACTTGAGCATAAAGAAAAATCCAAAAAATAATGACACAAGTGAAGAGAATAGAATAAAAAAACAGCGCTTACCAGAGTCATTACATGTGAAAAATATTGTCATCACAAAGTGAGACATAAAGGTACAATCCAAGCAAAATCACATAAGTATAGATCGAAAAAAGTAAGAAATACTCCCTCATTGCTTTTAGCTGATTTTAGTCCACATACGTGCAGCTTGACCTAGAGAACCTAGAATAGAGCACATTTGGCCAGCTCTAATATTTTAAAGCGCCCTATGAAAGCCAAACAAGCAACAATAACATATATGATTGCTAATACACTAGGAGTCGACAAATAGTCCAAACTTTTATTAAAATGCAGATCAATAAAAAATGTAAAGCATATTAACATAACTAATAGGCATATAATGCCATAGGAATAACGCCTAAAATCAAAAGAGCAACTATTATTCATAATGAAGAGAACAACTAACAGAGAAAGAAGCTAAAAATTCCCAAATTTGTTATCTTTTCATAAACAAAAAAGAGACCGAAATACTCTAGATAATCAGAAGAACAACAAAATTCAGATGTATCAGTCATCAACAAGTACTTAAGCTTAATTCTTAGTCATAATGAACAATCCACAAAAACAGAGAACCTAAAGCTAAATACATACCATCATAAAAACCAACACCGAACTAGCAATACAATGATGACTATTCCTCTCAAGTCTGTACATGAAATAAAAGTTTAACTATTAATTCCTTCTAATTTACCTTTAATTTATATAATCTAAATTATTCACCATCGCCACCATTACTGTTTTCACTTTCTCAACTCATCAAGCAACGAATTAAGAGCAAAAATCAAGAACCAAAACAAACTAAGAAACACAAACCAAGAAACCCTAAATTTGTATGATTTTTTTTTCTAAATTTTTACTCAGCTTTTGTATGTAAGCTGTTTACTATTTTGGTGCATTATGATGGTATTTGGACATATGATTTCAAGTTTATCAATTATGAATATTGTGGTGCGATTGTTAATAATTTTGTTAGTTTTTAGGTCTTCTCCGACTTCCATTCGAATCCAATTTCACATCAAGTCATTATACTTGGTATAATATCCATTATAACTTCTATACTGAGTAATACAAAAATATATTCACATAACTGAAGATAAAGAAAGTATTAACATCAAGTTTCACATTTTGCATTTGAATAGTATATGATCATTAGACCAGGTATAATGACAATTATACCTAATATAATAGTCATTATAACAAATAATATTAAAATATATTTAAATAGATAGATATAAAGAAGGTATCAATATTACGTTTCATATTTCACAATAGATTCTCGTTTTCAGATTATGTCATTATACTTGATATAATGCAAAACAATATTATAAAAAATAATTGGAGATGAATAAAGTATTAAATCAAGTTTTAGATTTCGCATTTAAATAGTATAATAGTCATTATATCAGGTATAATAGTCAACATAACAAAGAATATCACAGGATTATTCAAATTATTGAAGATAATGAAAATATAAAGATTTGGCTTCAAATTTCATACTTGAACAATAAAATAGACATTGTACCTGGTATGATGACTATTATACCGGGTATAATAGCTGTTATACTAGGTATAATAGCTTTTATACCTGGTATAATAGTTGTTATGTTAGACATGATGTATGCCCTAGAGGCAATTAGGGCGATATGTCTTTATTAGCTATAATGTACAAACAGTTTTGAATTATTAATAATAATCAAAGGCATCTTTGTTACTTATCAATGCTTTCTATTTATTTCTTGCTGGTATCATATATGTTTGACAATGTATATGCGAATTGATGAAACAAAGTCCGTGACTAATTCATAGCGTAAAAGTGCAATGATATAGTGGGAGCTATGTGGAGTGAGAACTGCACATACGCGTTATTATAATTAGCCTAAATATCCCTAGTCGTATTTTCATTGAGACTGGACATCAACGGAGTGGATAGACTAGCATGTGTAGGATTATTCCTTGGATTAGTTCTAAGCAACCGATCTCACGAGCTGAAGGTGGTACCTTCAGTTAACACATGAATGTATTCGGGTAATACATTGAAGACCACCATAAGATAGACACTCGAAAATAATTATATCCATATGTTGGTATCATGTCTTATTGCAGTAGCAGTACGAGTATCCTCAGACTTGAGATACCGGTTACCTTATGTAGGAGTTGCTATACTTTGGGTCATACTTACTCATACCCTGGAGATTAGGATGATAAGGGTGATTACGGGTATAGCAATGATCACATGTTGGTAAGCTATGCAGTCAAGATGGGATCCATCGCTCATGATATAGTAATATAGTGGAGATGCACCTTAGGGCCCCTTGTTGAAATGACACACTCATAAACCTCTAATCTATATGATTGATAGAAATGGATTTTCTAATCGATCAAGATACAAAAGATTGAGTGGTGTTCTTCGTGAACAAGTCTAATTCCAAGATAGGTCCGGCTATTACATGAGCTGACACTTAACCCAAGCTCAATAAACTGGATGGTACTTAACCTGATGGAAGGAGTGTATTGTACTGGTTACTACTGTAAAACCGGATCAAGTCATAGGCACTTGACATTCCAAGTATCGGGGGGATCATACACCTTTAATAGAAAGCGCATTTGATGGTCTAGAGCTTTCGGGTTCCATAACGGTCTAGAACACTAGGCCTAAAGATTCCCAGACGGGAAGCCAAGTTTAGATTAACCTTTATTGGCTCTATAATTTGGGATCCTATGAGGTCACACACTTTGGGTCTTTATCAGACCATGTAAAGAACCTATGGACTGGGTCTATATCGAAAATATAAGTCGTGAAATCAATGAGAAGAATTACTACCTGGTTTAACCAAATTAATAATTAAAATGAATAAAGAAAAGATAGGAAAAATAATCAGAGTGAGCAAGAGAATTTTCCTGTTATAAGTGGGCCCCGAAAAGAACACAGGTTGTTCGAGGTGGGGCCCGTGCGACTAACCCACGAGCTAAAAAGCTCATGAGCCGCTAGCGCGCAGGCCGCAAGCATGGGCCATGGCTAGTGAGGGAAGCCCATGAAACCCGCGGGTCAGCCCACGGGTTGCCCTACCCACGCAGCTGAGCCGCTTACATATCCCATGTAGAATTAGAGGGGGAGTCTAACACTCCCCCATTTCCCCCTATAAATAGGCTTCTAAGCCTCTCATTACTTACACACACCAAAAAGCTTTAAGCTTGTTTTCTCTATAATTTCTAATCTCCTCTTCTTTTGTTTTGCGAGATCCTCCACGAGTTTCTCCAAACAAATTGAAGAGTTCTTTTAGAAGGCTCTAAGTTTATGTGAGATTTCGATTTTAGTTTTCAGGGTTATTTATGAGTGGTCTAGCAACTACTATCAATCAATGGGTTCTACCTCTTCAAGGTTTCTATCGATGAAGATCTGTATGGATCAAGTCATAGAGGCTCTCCTAATTTTGAAGCTTGTACCGTCAAAATTGCTCAAAGGGAACGCTGCTACCAAAAGAGAGATCAAGCACGCATCAACTGGTAATGCTTTTATCTTTAGATGCTAGGTTTCTTTTATATGTTTATAAACCTAAAAGCATCTATAGAACACTTTAACTTAGATTATTTCAATCATAGCATGGTTAGGAGATCTTCAAGTTAATTTTAAGTTTTTTATTTCCGCCTTGCAACATATGCTTGTTCAATTACTGTCTTGATTAACTAATAGTGGTATCAGAGTCTACCGTATGCTGTGCATGATTAATAATAATATGTTGAAATATGTTTGTTTATTAATTTATTAAAGTATGTTATGCATGACTTAGGTTTCAAATCCTATTATAGAAAATGATGTGATAGCTAGATTAAGGTTTTGCTCAAACTTAGTCTAGGTGATTATCATAAAAAATTAGCAATGTTTTACCACATGGGTAAATACTTTAATTAAGGGTCGTCTCGTACTTCACTTAATTAAAGAACGAAATCTTTAAATCATAATTATCCGTGGTATAACGAATCAAATTACCCATGGTAATTTTGGCAAGGAATGGACAAGGCTACTCATTCACTTTAAGGGGGCCTCTCCTACCTGGAAATTACCATCATTATTATATTCAAGTATACCCAAGAGATTTTTATGACTTAGTTGATTTCTAGTATGGGAATTTATTCCACATATGGTTTTACAAATGTGGTTTAAGTTGTTAAATTAAAACATGTAGTCATAGGTGCAAGAACATAAACATGAACCTTATTTGTTTTGCATGCTATATGGAGTCTTGGCATAATGGAATGATTATGATATACCAATCAAAGCATGTTCCCTTAGAGTTAATAATTCCTAATAGCCCGGGATTATTATTTCATAATCATATCCATCATATAAGACCTAGACTAGGGAGAGACTAGTGGCACCAATGAAATCCCTACAACAATATTAAGGTGGAAAAATGTCTTCCCGTTATAAGTCATGATATGAGCCGTATTAATGGATGTAAGCACATGTACAACACGCCTTCCTTTAACATGTGTTTGGTCATGAGGCTAGATGGGGTTAGTGCTTTAACCAAAGAGGGTTAGTTGTCCATATTATTAGAGTTAATGCCAAATTGGAGACACATTTGAGGAGTCGTACAATTGGGTATGCACATCTCGAGAAAGAGAACTCAAATAGATTAACATTTGCAAGAGATGCAAATGGATGGGTCCCAACAATAGTTAAATTGTTATGACTTGATTTGCGATAGTGGGGGTCATGATGAGTGGCTATGGATGCAACCTATTAAGGAAAATTTGTTCGGCCAAATTTCTCGAATTTGAATAGAAGGCGTTATTTAAATGTCGATAAAATAGAGGAAATTATGTGTTTAATTAAAGACCTTATATTAAATGCATGTACATGTACTAATGCCTAAGCAAATTTTATCTTATATCTAGGTTGAACAATGAATCCAAACATAAACTTTAGCTCAATTCTTGATAATAAATTAGATGGTCCGAACTTTACTAATTGGTTCAGGGCGGTGAGGATAGTCTTCAGATCCGAAAGGATAGCTTATGTTCTAGATGAGCCCCTCCTTGATGAGCTTGATGTTGAGATCGATGCTAATGAACATGAGGCATGGGATAAGCATAGAAAGGATCATGAAATAACAGCATGTATAATGCTAGCCACAATGAATTCTGAGCTTCAAAAACATCATGAGAACATGGATCTCGATACTATGATTCTCCATCTTCGTGAGCTCTTTTCAGAGCAGACCAGATCTGAGAGATATGATACGCCAAGACTCTTATTCATAATGAAGATTCAGGCTGGCACTTCAGCACCGCAGCATATTGAGTTATATCGAGAAGCTGACCCGACTAGGTTTTGTGATGGATCACGAATTATGCGTGGATCTGATTCTTACTTCATTAACTGATATTCACTGGCAATTTGTGACTAATTATTACATGAACAAGATTAATGCCACGCTACCCGAGTTGGTCAACATTTTGAAAGCTGTAGAGCTTAATATTTGAAAGGATCCCAAGGCACTACTTTCGGTTGAGAAAACCAAGCCTTCCAAATGTGGGTCCTATATTGGAAAGGGTCTGAGTGCCAAGAAGAAAATCAGTAAGAAGAAGAAAAATAAAGGAACTGTAAATGTCTGCTTTCAATGTGGCAAGGCCGGTTGCTGGAAGAAGGATTGCAAGGTTCAGATTTCTGAACAAGTGAAGAAGAAGCTAAGTCAGGCATCTACTTCAGGTATGTTCATGATAGAGAGTTTCTCAACAGTTCCCTATGAGTCTACTTGGGTATTATATATTGGTTTTGGTACTCATATCTGTACTTCTATGTAGGGATTGCGAAATAGTAGGAGGCTTTCAAAGAGGGAAATGGACCTAAGAGTTGGAAATGGAGCACGGGTTGCTGCAATAGTTGTAGGGATATAAATCCTTCATTTGCCTAATGGCCTATTTTTAGTTTTGAACAATTACTATTATATTCCAATTGTCACTAAGAATATTATTTCTATTGAACTTCTAGCAATGGAAGGATTTGAAATTTTATTCTCTCATAATAAATGTCACATTCAACGTGACAATATTCTTTATACTTGTGGAATATCTTTGAATGACATATATGTTCTAGATATTAAAACTAAAATTATAAATATGAACATTGTTAAGAAATCTAAATTAGATAATGAGAAATCCTCATACTTATGGCATTATCGTCTAGGCCACATAAATGAGACTCGTTAAACTAAGTTACACAAATGTGGAGCCTTAGACCCAATTGAATGGGCTTCCTATTGTGTGTGCGAACTTTGTTTAAAAGGGAAGATGACTAAGAAACCTTTCAAAGGAAAGGGTCAGCGTGCCACTACTACCTTGGAAATAATACTTTTTGATGTATGTGGTCCAATGAGTGTTAAGACACATGAGGGTTTCATCTACTTCATAACCTTTATTAACGATTACTAGCGATATTGTTATTAATACCTTACGAGGAACAAGTTTGAAAGTTTTGATACTTTTAAAGAATTCAAAACTGAAGTAGAGAAACAGCTTGGGAAAAGTATTAAGACCCTTCTATCTGATCGAGGCTGTGAATACTTAAGCCAGGAGTTTCAGGATTATCTAAGGGATAATGGAATTTTATCCCAATGGACACCTCCTTAGACATCCCAACACAATGGAGTGTCTGAAAGGAGAAATCAAACCCTACTTGATATGGTTTGGTCCATGATGAGGTAAGCAGAACTCAGCAAATCCTTTTAAGGTTATATACTTGAGAGCGCAGTTTATATACTAAACAGAGTACCCTTTAAATCAGTTGATCAAACTCCATACGAGTTATGGTATCATAAGAAACCCGCATATCTCACCTGAGAGTTTGGAGATGTCCTGCATATGTTAAAAAGATGAGTTCAGATAAGCTGGGTGCTAAGTCTGATAGATGTCTATTTGTAGGTTACCCTAAGGAGACTATAGGGTATACCTTTCATGATCCCAAGGAAAAGAAAGTTCTTATTTCTAGAAATGCTCAATTCCTCGAGAATGAGCATATACTTGCGAAAGCTAGTGGGAGAATTCTTGAGTTAGGCACTCAAGTAGATCAAATAGACAGTCAAATGATACCTACACCTATTACACAAGATAGTGTAAGCATGGAACAACCTATTATTACACAGGACATTGCGTAGGTCAAGTCAGGATCCAATCACTCCCGAGCGATATTGGTTTATCATCACTACTGATAAACATCTCTTACTTATGGAAGATGATGAGCCCAAGATTTACAAGGAAGCAATGGAATGCTCAGAATCTGATAAATGGCTTCCATCCATGAGATTGGAGATGGACTCCATGTACGAAAATCAAGTTTGGAACTTGGTTGATGCTCTAAGTGAGATTAAGCCCATAGGATGCAAGTGGGTTTTCAAGAAGAAAACCGACATGGACGGTAACATAGTTACTTATAAAGCAAGGCTAGTTGCAAAAGGGTATAGTAAAAAAGAAGGCATTGACTATGATAAAACCTTTTCACCGATGGTCATGCTGAAGTTTATCAGGATACTCCTTGCCATCACCTCTCATTATGATTATGAGATCTGGTAGATGGATTTGAAGATAGCATTCCTTAACGGGAATCTAGATAGGGATGTGTTTATGACACAACCCAAGGGTTTCGCATCCAAGGATGGATCTAAGGTATGCAAGCTGCAGAAGTCCATTTATGGACTTAAGCAAGCATCAAGGAGTTGGAATATTAGGTTCGATGAGATAATCCGAGAAATCGGTCTTGTATCGAATGCTAATGAGCCCTATGTATATAAAAAGGCTAGTGGTAGTGTGATCCTTTTCTTTGTATTATATGTCGATGACATATTATTAATAGGAAACGATATTCCTTTTCTTCAGACAGTTAAGATATAGCTATTAAAGAAGTTCTCCATGAAAGACCTTGGAGAAGCAACTTTTATACTTGGTATTAAAATTTATCGAGATAGATCCAAAAGGATGCTAGGTCTTTCAAAAGTACACACATAGACAAGGTTTTGGCTAGATTTAACCTTGAGCAGTCAAGAAAGGGTTATCTCCCAATGTCTCATGGGATTAACCTTTCTAAATCTGAGTGTCCGAGAATACAAGAAGAGAGACTATGCTTGAATGGAATACCCTATGCCTCAGTTGTAGGGTCCATCATGTATGCTATGGTATGCACTCAGCCTAACGTCTCACATGCATTGAGTGTCATGAGCAAATTTCAATCTGACCCAAGTGAGAAGCACTGGATAGCCGTTAAAATTATCCTCAAGTACTTATGCAGGACTAAGGATATGGTTTTAGTACATGGAGAAGATGGCCTCACTTTAAAGGGATACACTGATGCGAGTTTTCAGCCATATTGATTAAGAGATTTATTGGTGATCTCAGTGTGGTGTCCAGCATTATAAATCTGATAGCGGTTTATTGTGATAACAATGGGGCTATTGCTCAGGAAAAGGAACCACAATCTCGTCACAGAAATGAACATATACTCAAAAAATATCATCTCACAAATGAGAGGGTAGCCATAAAAGATATAAATTTATAATACGTCCCAACAGATCAGAATCTAGAAGATGGGCTAAATAAACCATTAACTCAAGTTAAGCATGACCAGCATGTTAACTAGTATGGTATGAAGCACATGGCCAATTAGTTCTAGTGCAAGTGGGAGATTGTTATACATGATGTATGGCCTAGAGGTAATTAGGGAGATATGTCTTTATTAGCTATAATGTACAAACGATTTTGAATTATTAATAATAATAAAAGGCATCTTTGTTACTTATCAATGCTTTCTATTTATTGTATCATGTAGGTATCATATATTTTTGATAATGTATATATTCATTGATGAAACAAAGTACGTGAATAATTCATAGCGTAAAAGTGCAAGGACATAGTGGGAGCTCTGTGAAGTGAGAATTGCACATACGCGTTACTATGAATAGTCTGAATATCCCTAGTCGTAGTTTCATTGAGACTGGACATCAATGGAGTCGATAGACTAGTATATGTAGGCTTACTCCTTAGATTAGTTCCAAGAAACCAATCTCACGAGCTGAAGGTGGTACCTTTAGCTAACACATGAATGAAGTCGGGTAATACATTGGAGACTGCCATAAAATAGACACTCGGAAATAACTATATCCATGTATTGGTGTCATGTCTTATTGTAGTAGCAGTACGAGTATCCTCAAACTTGAGATACAGGTTACCTTATGTATTAGTAGCTATACTTTGGGTCATACTTACTCATACCCTGGCGATCAGGATGATACGGGTGATTACGAGTATATCGATGATCACATGTTGGTAAGCTATGTAGTCAAGATGGGATCCATCGCTCCTGATATAGTAATATAAGGGAGATGTACTTTAGGGCCCCTTGTTGAAGTGACGCACTCATAAACCATTGATCAAAGTATACGATTGATAGAAATGGATTTTCTAATCGATGAAGATATAAAACGATTGAGTGGTGTTCTTCGTGAACAAGTGAAATTCCAGAATAGCTCTTGCTATTACATGAGCTAACACTTAATCCGATCTTGATAAACTAGATGGTACTTAACTTGATAGAAGGAGTGTATTGTACTGGTTACTACGACGGATCAAGTCACAGGCACGTGACGTTCCAAGTATAGGGGGATCATACACCTTTGCTAGAAAAAGCCCATTTGATCGTCTAGAGCTATCGGGGTTCATAATGGTCTGGAACACTAAGACTAAAGATTCCATGATGGGAAGCCAAGTTTAGGTGAACCTTTATCGGCTCTATAATTTGGGATCCTATGAGGTCACACACTTTATGTCTTTATTGAACCATGTAAAGAACATATTGATTGGGTCTATACCGAAAATACAAGTCATGATTTTAGTGAGAAGAATTATTAATTGGTTTAACCAAATTATAAATAAAAATGAATAATGAAATGATAGGGAAAAATAGTTAGAGCAAGCAAGGGAATATTCACGTTATAAGTGGGCCCTAAAAAGAACACAGGTTATTCAAGGTGGGGCCCGTGCGGCTGCCCCGCTAGCTAAAAAGCTCACAGGATTGAAGCCACAAGCCTATACTTGTGGCTAATGAGGGAAGAACACATGAAACCCTCGAGTCAGCCCACGGGTTACCCTACCCACGTGGCTGACTCGTCTGCATGGGATAGGATTTATACTATCCCATGAAGAGTTAAAGGGGGAATCTAACAATCCCCCATTTTTTCCTATAAATAGGCTTCTAAGCCTCTTATTATTTACACATGGTAAGTGTATAATTACACTTATTATCATGAAAATTTTACACATTAAACACTATAGTTTAAGACATTTTTATACTTCATATAAAAGATTTCACATGGTATGTAGTTGTTTTTTATGCAAATGTAGGTACTAGGTAAATCTTGGAAGTAAAATGATTAAATTTGAAAATCTATGAAAAAAGAGTGAAAAAGGTGCAAAAAGATGCATGAAATTTAAGGATTTGTTAAAGGATCGAAGATTTCAAAGATCGGTAGAAATAGCAAAGAGGAATCATGTGAAAAAAAAGTATGTCACGATCGTGACACACATATCGCGGTTGTGACTTATTAACTTTCACAGTAGAAATTTGCCAACCAAGTATTCACAGTTGCGACAATCATTCACGGTCACGACCTTGATAGTTTTTCAGTCAGCTCTTCTCTTCTTTCAACCGCTGGATAAGAATGATCAACCGCCATCAACTATCAAATGAAAAGACACCTTTTGGAAATCAACCAATCTTGAAAAGGTGTCGTTCCATTGTGGATAAGATCAAACCAATTTAACCAATCACAATGAAGAGTTGTAATTCTTCGCCAATGGACACGATTCTTCGTTTGGATAGACGCAACCCTTCACACTCTATAAATAGGGCTTCAAAACTCAACAATTTCGAGGGGTATGGTGTGGATTATGTGGTGTGGCATGAGTGATAAGTGTGTTGCATAGATAAAGAGTAAAAATACCTAGATTTCGTTACGTTCATAAGTGTTAGCGAGAAAATGTATAAGTGATTCGAATCTTATTTCAATCACTAGATTTCTCTACATATTTGAGCAATTGTTGTATAAGTGTAATTTCAAATCACTTATTAATAAAAGTTTTCATTCTTCAATATTCGTTTATTCGATATTCATAAAGAATAGCATCCTAGCAGAGGTTCTATACGGGCTGAGACCGAATTCAAAGTAGACGTAAGAAGTGCGGGAATTGATAACTCCCATTAAAGAGTGGATACGGTTTGATCAAATTTAGCTTTCACTTGCATACCTTACAACTTTGCTTTACTTTCTACTTATACTTTCTATTTCGAAGTTTATGATATGTATATGTGTCATAATGTGTAGTTCGTAGGGAATATCTTTAAACTTTTTATCTTCTCTAATCTTTCATACATTTGTCTATCTATCCATCATTCTAATTCTCCAAAATAAATTACATTATTTTCTTTTGTTCCGTTCCTCTTGTTGATCTTTAATACTGGTTCATTCCCTATGGGATCGATATCTTTTAAAACTACAAGTATCATAACTGTATACTTGTTCGTATTTTGAACTCTTATCTTTTCAGTAGGAAAGTGGGAGACAAGATTTTTGGCTTCTTTATAAAATATAAATCCTCAAAGTCAATAGAGTCAAAACCTGGTGAACAAAGGTCCTAGGTAATTTGTGGGGAGTGGTTTTGTAGTAGAAATGTTAGAGCATGTGGGGAAGCGTGGGCTTTTTTACTGAAAATTGTAGAAAGTGCAATTTTGGTTTTGCTACTACTACAATATTGTTAATGACGTTAGCCATGTAGTTAATGATATTAGCCATGTTGTTAATGATATAGCACTTCAGTTTGGGATTTTTGAGATAAAATTAGTTCTAAGGAAGGGTTAAGGCCTAAAGAAACAAAGTAGACTTTCTCCAGATGACTTCAGGACCTTGTAAATTATGGAAAACTAACAAGGTAAAAAATTATAGCTTCATCATCGAACTCGCGAGTTGGGAGCAAAATCTTGTGCTTATAGGCTGCCCCTCGTGGGATGATTGCTGATATGAGTTTAGCATCGTTCCATGTTTGAAAGAGCAGTGGGGTTTAGAGATGATACCTTACCAGTCGGGGTTGGTACTACTCAGGGTGGAAACTTCATGATAACGGGAAGCTTTAATCTTTGTGCAGCATTATCGAGAACTAGTCTCTCCATGCCCCTTTTAAATTGCTCATTTGGCAATGGTTGCCCCTTGAAGTTTGACCCCTGAAGGTTGACCCTTGGTTTGTTGCTACCACTAAAATCGTTGGCGAAAGGACATTAGCCATGTGCTCCCGTTCTTTTGTCTAAAATCCCATGTGCGAACTGCATAGGGTCCGAAGAGAGATGCATATTGTACAAAACCTGGGTGAGTTCGTGGACTATAGAAAGTCCATTGACTGTAAAAATTCAAAAAAATATGTGGGCTGTAGAAAGCCCATTAACTGTAAAAAGTTGGAAAAAGGTGCGGGTTGTAGCAAATTCGTCGATGGTAGAAAGTCAAAAAAAGGTGAGGATTGTAGAAAGTCAGAAATAGGTGAGAACTGTAGAAAGCAGATAAAGATGTGGACTGTAGAAAGTCTGTTGGTTGTAAAAAGTTGGAAAAAGGATGCGAACTGTAGAAAGTTTGTTAATTGTAAAAAGTAGAGAAAAGATGCGGACTGTAGAAAGTTCGTTGACTGTAAAAATTCGAAAAAGATGCGGACTATAAAAAGTTGGAAAAAGATACAGACTGTAGAAAGTTCGTTGACTGTAAAAAGTTGGAAAAATGATACAGACTGTAGAAAGTTCATTGATTGTAAAAAATCGGAAAAAGGAAGCGGACTGTAGAAAGTCCGTTGACTGTAAAAAGTTGGAAAAAGTTGATAAGATTCATGAGAAAATGCAAGCCATAAATGCATGTTTTAATTCCTTGATTGAGATTGCTGAAAGTATAAAAATTTTCTCCTTCAATCAAGAATTAAAATATTAGTATTTATTAATTTTCTCGGGTTGCGCAGCCAAGTTTAGAAATAAAATTCGGAGAAACCCCGGAAGTCAATTCATTGCCCTTAAAGCCTTTTTATAAAGTTATGACGTGTTGTAAGTGAATTTAGGTGAATTAAACTAAATTTGGGCCCAAACCATAGCAAAATGGGCTCGACTGAAAGCACATGTCATTAACGACATTAACGACATCATGATCCCAGGTTTAAAAAAATAAACCCTAACTTTTCCCCCATTTCTTCATTATTTCGAAAACAACCTCTTTTCCAACATTTTCTCCAAATTTCTCTCTCGAATCTCTAGCAAGATGTTGTCCAAGATCAAGTCTCACAATCCGAAGGTCGTCTCTGTTAGCATAATGTATGCCCTAGACGCAATTAGAGTGATATATCTTAATTAGTTATAATGTACAAACAGTTTTCAGATTAATAATAATAATAATAATAAAGACATCTTGGTCATTTATCAATTTTTTTAAATTTATGTATCTCACTGGTATCATATATATGTGAGGACATAGTGAGAGCTATGTGGTGTGTGAACTAGACACACGTGTTACTATGAATAGTCTAAATATCCCTAGTCATAGTTTGATTGAGGCTGGACATCAATGAAGCAAACAGATTAGCATGTGTAAGCTTACTCCTTGGATTAGATCTAAGCAACCGATCTCACGAGATGAAGGTGATACCTTGAGTTAACACATGAATGTATTCGGGTAATACATTGGAGATCGCTATAAGACACACACTCGGAACAAAATATTTTAATGTGTCAGTGTCATGTCTTATTATAGTAGCAGTACAAGTATCCTCAGACCTGAGATACTAGTTACCTTGTATAGGATTTGCTATACTTTGGGTCGTACTTATTCATACACTGATGATCAGGATGATACTGGTGATTGCGGGTATAGTGATGATCACTTGTTGGTAAGCCAAGTAGTCAAGATAGGATCCAACACTCCTGATATAGTGATATAATGGGAGATGTACCTTAAGGCCTCTTATTGAAGAGACACACTCATAAACCTCTAATCAGAGTACAAGATTGAAAGAATGGGAATCTAGTCAATCTTGATACATTATTACATGAGGTGACACTTAATTCGAACTCAATAAACTAGATGACACTAAACCTGATGGATGGAGTGTATTGCATTTATTACTGTTGTAGAATCGGATAAAGTCACAAGCACGTGACATTTTGAGTGTCCGGGGATCATACACCTTTGCTAGAAAGTCCATTTCCTCGTTTAGAGTTATCCAGTTCCATATTAGTCCAGAACATTGAGCCTAAAGGTTCCCAGATGGGAAGCCAAGTTTAGGTTAACCTTTAGTGGCTCTATACTTTGGGATCCTATGAGGTCACACACTTTGGGTCTTTATCGAACTGAGTAAAGAACTTATAGACTAGGTCTATATCGAAAATATTAAGGATGTCAAAATCGTTGGATAAATTATTAATTGGTTGGACCAAATAATAATTAAAAGGGTTAAAAGGAGGAGTTTTGGGAAAAATTGCACGGAGCGTAGCAAGGGATTTTTCCCATGCGAGTAGGCTCAGCGAACACGGGGTTGCTCATGGATGGGGCCTGCGCGGCTGCCACCGCGAGAAAAAATTGATCACTGGCCAATAGCATGGGTTGGTACTAGGCCAGCACATGCTAGCGGTAGCAGGCCTGCAAGCGCTGCCTTGGCAGCACTTGTGTGGGCCTGCTATGCAGATCTGCTAGCAACCTGCAAGTGGGTTATGAACGGGTTAACTAGTAGAGCCTAGGGCTCTACTCGGATGAACAATTTGTGGGATGGGGATTATTTCCAGAACACTGAGCCTAAAGGTTCCCAGATGGGAAGCCAAGTTTAGGTTAACCTTTAGTGGCTCTATACTTTGGGATCCTATGAGGTCAGACACTTTGGGTCTTTATCGGACTAAGTAAAGAACTTATAGACTAGCTCTATATCGAAAATATTAAGGATGTCAAAACCGTTGGATAAATTATTAATTGGTTGGACCAAATAATAATTAAAAGGGTTTAAAAGGAGGAGTTTTGGGAAAAATTGCATGGAGCGTAGCAAGGGATTTTTCCCATGCGAGTGGGCTTAGCGAACATGGGTTGCTTGCGGATGGGGCTTGCGTGGCTGCCCCCGCCAGCAAAACTTGATCGCTGGCCAATAGCGTGGGTTGGCACTAGGCCTGCGCTTGTTAGCGGGCAGTAGGTCCGTAAGTGCTTACGCGGGCCTACTATGCAGATCTACTAGCAACCTGCAAGTGGGCTATGAATGGGTTAACTAGCGGAGCCTAGGGCTCTACTCGGATGAACCGTTTGTGGGATGGGGATTATTTCCATCCCACATTGTTAAAAAGATGAGCTTCCAACTACCCTTCTCCCTATATATAGCCTCCTCCTACTCCTTTGTTTCTCACTTCAGCTCAACCTTCCTTTTGAGTTTTGACAACTTTTCTTTGCAAGCTTTTTGCAAGATCCTCCACAAGTTTCTCTGACATCACAAGAATTATTTTGAAAGCTTATTCAATTTTGAAGAGAGCCTTCTTAGTAATATTTTCAGGTTGGTCTTCGAGTGGTCTAGTAGCTGCTGTCTGCCAACGAATTCTTCCTCAATGTGAGGTTTTGGTCGGTGAAGATCCATGTGGATCAATTGTAGGGGCTTTCCTAAATTGGAAGCTAGTGTTAACGAAGTGCTGCTAAATTACTCTAAGGGAATGCCGCACCAAAAGAAGGCACACATCAACTAGTAATGCTCTTTACTTAGATGCTAGGTTTCTTTTAATAAGTTTTATAAATCTATAAGAATCTATGGAACGTTTCAACTTAGATTATATCAATCATGGCATGGTTAGGAGTTCCTTCAGGGTTAATTTTATGTTTTGAAATTCCGCCTTGCAAGTTTGCATGTTTAATTATTATCTTGATTAACCAGCAGTGGTATCAGAGTCTACCTTATGCTATGCATGATTGATGATAATATGTTGAAATTATATTTTCTATGAATTGATTAAAGTATGCTATGTGATCGCAAGGTTTCAACTCTAATGACTCTGAGGGGTTATATTCTACAATGAAGCCAAAAACCATGTTCCCCACTTTTCTACCGATAAGATAAAAGTTCAAAATACGAACAGGTGTTGTCAATACCGCTTATCTAAATAGAAAAATGATGACCACTGCAAGTATATAATTTCGATGTAGTTTTAAAAGATATCGATCCCACAGGAAAGGACCAGCTGTAAAGATCATTAAGAAAAATAGAATAAAGAAAATAAAATAATTTTGATTTTAGTTGGGAAGAATTGAAATGATGAATGGATAGATATATGTATGATAGATTAGAGAAGATAAAAGTATATAGATTTCCCCTACGAACAAGTATAGCAAAGAAAACAATCAAGGTTAACAAAGATATTAGGTTCACTAGATTAATTTAATAGACTCGGTTCTTGACACTCAAATATTCAATTATTCACCGTAGAGAAACACATGAAATAAATTTTCTAAATCTAGTGCAAACGAATTAAGATGATTATATAAACCTGGATAACAATATTACTATGCTTAGTACGAGTCACTCTCACATAGCCACATTTAGCAAGTTACCATTCTAAAAATGTTGGCTCACTAAACAGCATTATAATCACAGACCTAGTGATTATACACAATCTCGTTAACCTCGAAACTACTCTTAAAGCTAACTCAAAAGTGTTCGCCACTTTTTTACTGATAAGTTTAATAACTTGTTCGCAAGATTTTGGCTATACTCATTTCGAAAGGCTTATCCCTAGTAACGGTGCCAAAAACTTGATTGCCACTTTTCTACTGATAAGTTTAATAACTTGTTCGCAAGATTTTGGCTATACTCGTATTGAAAGGCTTATCCTAGTAACGGCGCTAGAAACTTGTTCACCACTTTTATTGATAAGTTTAATAACTTGTTCGCAAGATTTTGGCTATACTCATTTCAAAAGGCTTATCCCCAGTAACGGTGCCAAAAACTTGTTCGTGTTAAAGTATAGGTGTTGTCAATACCAGTTATCAAATAAAAAAATGATGATAACTGCAAGTATACAGTTGCAATGTAGTTTTAAAAGATATCAATCCCAAAGGGGAGGAACCAGCTCTAAAGATCAACAAGAGAAATGAAATAAAAGAAAATAAAATAAATGATTTTATTTTAGTTGGGTAGGATGGGATATGATGGTGGATAAATGTATATAGATCAGAGTAGAAGAAATAAGTAAAGATTATTCCTACGAAAAAGTATAGCAAAGAAAACATGCAAAATCAACAAATATATTATGTACACTACACTAATTTAACAAATTCGGTTCAAGATATTCAGATATTCAATTATTTACTGCAGAGAAACACATGACATGACTTTTCTAAATATAGTGCAAATGAATTAAGATGATTATATAAACCTGAATAACAATACTACTATATGCTTAGTACGATTCGTTCTCACATAACCATATTTAGCAAGTTACCATTAAAAAAATGTTGGCTCACAAAACAACGTTATAATCACAGATCCAATGATTATACACAATCTCGTTGATAGGGTTCGTTTCGGACCTATCTTTCGATCAATTTCGGTGTAAAACAGGACGTAATTCGATGTCATTTTGGGTGTTTAGTTCCATGTTTGCATTGGTTTGCATTTAGTTTGGTTTTTAGTTACTTTGTTAGATTT
>CATIWQ010229252.1:0-10639 GCA_949673415.1 Euphorbia schlechtendalii | reverse complement strand
TTTTTTATTTTAGATCGTGGTTTGAGTTTTCCTATTTTGGATCGTTATTTGAGTTTCAGACTTGGATTTGCGATTGAGTTTTCTATTTTGGATTACAATTGAGTTTGTTTTTCATTTTTGTTCTTTTTTTCTAGATCACGTTTTGTATTTTTTGACCTTGTTTCTCTTTTTTAGTAATTTTAGTTGGGTTTATATTTTTTTTATGTTTTCGTGATTGCTGTGTTTTTTTATCACTATTTAACGGAGGAGATTGTTATTTTTGTACACTTTATAGAGATTAAACTCATGATTTCAAGTTTTCCAAATATTATGTTTTTTGTGGTTTGATTGTTGACAGATCTATAAGTTTTTTAGATTTTGAAAGAATGATGTAACAGATTTTTCAAATCATTCAATATGAAGATAGTATATTAAGATCCATTTCAGATTTCAAGTTCAGTTCCAATTGTAAATTAAGTCATATATCTGGTATAATAATCATTATACCTAGTATAATAGTCACTATAACGATTCAAAAAATATTCAATCATGGGAGATGAAGAGATATTAAGATCCAATTTCAGATTTCATTTGAATAGTATATAGTCATTATACCAGGTATAATTTTAATTATACATGGTATAACAGTCATTATAACGGATGATATTAAAGAGTGTTCAATCAATTGAATATAAAGAATGCATCAATATTAAGTTTCACATTTCACATTAGAATCCAAATTTCAGATCGTATGTCATTATACTTGGTTTTATGCAAACTATTATTATCAATAATAATTGGTGATAAATAAAGTATTAAGATCAAGTTTCAGACTTCACATTTGAATAGTATAATAGTCAGTATACCAAGTATCACGACTACTATACTTGGTATAATAGTCAACATAACAAAGAATATCAGAAAAATATTCAATCATTGAAGATAATGAAAATAATAAGATTTGGTTTCAAATTTCATATTCGAACAATGTAATTTACATTGTACCTGGTATAATGGTTGTTATACCAGGTATAATGGCTTTATATGTGGTATAATGGTTGTTATACCTGACATCATAACTATTATACCTGAAATTGATGGTTATTCTTATGTTCGCGTATTTTGAAAAATGAAAACTTAAATTCATGTTTTGTGAAAAATCAAAACTTAAAATGTGCGATCTGTAAAACTACATTATGGTATGATCTAAAATTATTTTGCCTTTTTCTTGTAGTCTCATAAATCCCCAAATTTTTAAATGAACACAGGTCGAATGGAGTTGGAATTCGAGATCAAAATTATGTTTGTGTTCGGCTTCATTTAAGTTTTTGTTTGTTCATGAACAACTCATTTATTTTGTTCATGAACAGTTCTTTAATGTGTTCGCGAACGAACTCATTTATACATAATTTAAAGTGAGCCATAAAGTTATTCATCTAATAAAATCATGTTCACAAACTGTTCATTTATAAATCGAGTCAAGCTTTTATCCAGAACACCGAGCTGTTCATGAACAGCTTGGCTCATTTACATTTTTGCTTGAGGTACGCTATTTTTTAATGTTGTTTAGTATGATTTTAACACGCGAAAGCCTATCATGTATATGAGATAAGTTTGGAATATAACATGTATAGAGAGAAATACAACATAATATTTGAAAAATTAAATTTTATTTTGTTATTTTTTTCACTGTATAATCTTATACCTTGTATAAGACCGCCTCTTATACCTGGTGTAAAAGTGGTATATGACCTTTATACAACTTATTTTCCATTAATTTTCACAATTACTTTTGAAATACGAGCAAAAACCATTGTTGGAACGCCTAAAACCTGGTATAAGGCTATAGTCGTATATAGGGTATAATACCATACTATAAAAAGTATACTTTTATAACAAAGTTTTTTCTGTAAAAGCAAAATATATATATATTTTTTGTATAAAAACATAATAAATATTTTTCTGTTTATCCATAAGTTACCCTATTTATAATTTAGTAGATGTTGTAATAGAATTATAATATAAATATCCCTTGAAGCTATTATATAGTTATGTGAATAAACCCAAACTCAGCACACCCAATTTGAAAATATTTCAGGTGAGTTGGAATGATATTGCGATGAGCAACCATTTGGTCAGTCTGAACTCGTCCCAACCCCTCCCACAGACAGATCGGATACGAGCTCATGGTTCTTGTTTAGATCCATATATTTATATTTGCTTTTTAGATTTGGAGTCTTTTTCTCCGTCAAATTCATATGAGATTTGGATACAATAAAAATTAGGTATAAGAATTCAGTGTCAGATTTTGCTTCGAAATCTGAACCTAACCTAGAACTATATATATTCAATTCTATTCCACTTCAACTACAATAAACAAATTATTTGTTTACTTTCTATTTTTTGTTTTCTTACTTTCTAGCTAAATTAAAAATCAACTCGCTTAAAAATTTGACAGAACTTGTATCCAAAATTAATCATAACAATTTAAGGACATTACTTTTTTATGAGAAATACATCAATATTGGTTGTAACTAATAAAGTATCTACCTTCTTTTGACATTACTTGAAAATGTAATCTTAGTATATAATTGTGTTAATATATATTTAACAAATAAAGCATGTGTTTTTTAGTTTCATTTTGTAATTGATTAATGTGTTGTAGTTTCATTCTTTGGAGGCCATTTTTCTATACATGTTTTCGACATTTTGGATCCAAGTTTATGAGAGCTGTTATATATTCATTTGAATATTTATTTTATCAACAAAACATATTTATACATAATAAAAGCTTGATATCAAAAGACAGACGTAAATTGAATACTGGGAATTAGATTTAATGTGGACACGATTTTAAGATGTTGCTCACTTATGGAAAAAAAATTACATATGAATTTAGAATCATAAAGCTCAATCCATATCCAAATTGTTTTCATCTCTAATTGTAACAAGATACTCTAATGTGCACGTGTGTAACACCAAGCTGAAACATATTCATTGGCTTCATATTAATTTTTTTAATCTTAGCTCAACTTAACATGCATAAAATATCCAATGATTTCCATTTCCAAGCCGACACAAGATCATCCATTCAAAACTTTTCTAATTTTTTTTATAACAAACAAACTAAAATATAAATAGCAATAAAAAAACAAAATAGTACTGGATAACATTGCAAAACATATACTCCCTCTAGTTCTTAATATTTATCATTTTGGGATTGAGTTATTAGTTCCTAATACTTGTCATTTTATATTTCTTATGTATAATTTCCCCCATTCTTCCTATTTTACCTATATTAATGACAGCTCAATCCCAAGATAAGTACTTCAAAAAAAGGAGTAATTAACTTAATGTTCAATCTTCAATTAATTACTGATTTAAGGGTAGATGAGTAATTTTATACCCTCAATTAATTGTTTCTTAATAAGTGTGAAATTCTCTAAAGCGACAAATATTAGGAATCGGAGGGAGTATTATTTAAATAAATTCGTAAATATATCATAATCATACTTTATATAATTTTTTAAATAAAACTTAATACATCAAAATACATAAATTGAATTGGATTTACATCAAAAATCAAATACATTAACACATTGCTTGCAACAAATCAACTCAAGAATTGGAATTCATTCAAATGAATTCCTATGCTTAGTATTTTCATTGATTTTAGTTTTATTATATGCAGATTTGCAAATTTCACCAAATTTCATGGAATTTAGTTATACCATGATGAACTCCATGTTACAAATCCATTCCAAGCATAAAAACTTGATTTCAAAATTAATTCCACAAAATTCCGTAGAATTCCATTATTTCAAACAAGGCCTAAAACATTAAAATATAAAACTTTGGTTTAACAACATTTTCACATTTTGCGTTATATATAGTAACTGTGAATTCTAACGATGTCCAGTATTGTGAGCTATTTGCGGATGTACTATTGATCAGAAATTTCCAGATATGGATCTAACTCTTGCTTGGTTGTTCTTTGTGTTGATTTGTGATTTTGTGCTCTCTTTTTTAGATAGTGGGATATCAATGGTTTTCAAAATCAGTAAATAACAACCATCAATACATATCGTCACTTTAGGTTTTGCTTGGGAAGTTGGATTTGAAAGGAATGTATGGGAGGGGATGCTTTTCCTATATTTGGGAAGAAGTCATAGAAATTGAACAGGAAATGAGAAGTGCTCCTTCCTTTAATTTACAACCATTTTGCCCATATGTGATCCCACCAATTCGATGAGATTAGGGAGGAAGGTGCTATCAAATTACACTTTTGACCTTGTAATTTTTAATTTATATAGACATATTTTTATTTGAATAATATTTTAGTAATTACATATTTGTTTTACTTTACAAAACCATACATTCCTCCCAAACATAAAAATATATCATTCTTTATGATTCTATTATATACCATCCTATATATTTCCATCATTTCATTTCCTTTTCTTTATAATTCTTACAAAATTTTCTCCCAATCAAAACCTTATTTATCAAAAACAATGAAGGAATTGAGTAATTAACTCGATACGTGGCCAATATATTAACACCCCTCAGCTAGGCAAATACATCGTAAATTCTTTTGTTGGATGGTCAAATACATCAATGACCCTCAACTTGGCAATAAAAACTTAAATATCATCCTGAACTTTTAAAAATTCCAATTCACCACCTTAACTTGGTAAAAATACAGCAGTTTAATTTCTCAATGTCACGTGTCAACTTTTGATTGGATTGAAAAAAAATTGCATCTTAGAAAAATCAAATCAACCAGATTTTGATAAAGTTAGAGAGGATTGATTGAAATTTTTCAAACTAAAGGATAGCATTATGCTTTTGTTTCAAAGTTAAGGGTAACATCATGTTTTGTTACCAAGTTGAAAAAGATGTTGATGATCAATTCTCAATTTCTTGAACACTAAGAATTCCTACCCTCTTAAAAAGCCCAATTCCTCAAAGAAAAAAAAACATAAATGTTGATTTGAATAGGCTATGTTGTTTCGGTCAGTACTGATTTTCCATTATTCTCGTTCATCCTACAACCAAAAATACTCCAAAATTGCTTTAGTTTAGCCAGACAAGAACTACATAAAACATCATTATGAACTAAAACTAAAAATGAAATATTGATTTCTTTTTTCCCAGTAAAATTGACAGAAAAAACACCATAAACCTTTTTTTCCCTTGTAGAATCAAACCCTCTTGAAAAGAAAAATAAAAGAAAAGGAAGCAAAAAGATGCAATTCCGTTAGCATCTTGGATTTGCAGAACAAAATAGCTCCTATCCTGCCCCAAAAAAGACAAACCTCTACCGGGAAGGTAGGATCTGTAACTTATTGCCCTATTTGCAAAATGTTGAAGTTCGGTCCAGAATCCACCCCACCATTCAAACCTATCAGCTTTCTCCAAAAGAAATGAGAAAATATATGTAAAACTAACCTCAGCCTTCAAAAATCCAAAATACCTTTCCATCAAATTTCCAGTTCAGAGTCAGAAGAAGAGGGTCCAGCCAAACCAGTAGTTGCAAGCAGCTTCTGCTGCATTCCTTGGCACACTTGCAGATCAGGCTTCACTTTCATGCACTGCGAAATGAAACCATTTATTTCCTCCTCAGTAAGGAAAGCCTCATCCTCCCCGTAATTTTCTTCCCACCCGAGAGAGCGGAGAAAAGCTTGCTCTTCATCAGAAAACCTCTGGAAGTCCTCACCATTGCTAGCCACCTCATCCCCGTTCTCAACACCCTGACGACTTGAAGGATTGCTTCCTGTATTCTTATTCACTTCACTGGATTTCTCACTGGTAGGAGATGAAACGGCAGTGGGTGAATCGGGGAGAGTGGTTGAAGTGTTTGCCGAGGTTTTCTTCTTCAGAAGTTTAAAAAAATCAAGGCGGCTCTGGGTTTGAGAGAGGGAGGGCTTCTTTTCCACATTAAACCCCGATATCATATTCATGTTTCCTGATGAAAGCTTGGCGTTGTTTGGGCTCCTCAAAGGTGTGGATGGAACTGAAGGAGGACCAATGCTGGCATTGTTTGGGGTACCAACATCCTTAGGCGAAGGGGCTGCGCCATTTTCTCGAGCTGGTTTGAGAACCATAAGCTTTCCATGAGATGACTTTGACGAATCAGGCTTGGTCAGGTGCAATGAAGGCGGCTGCTGCTGCTGCTGTATAGTCTTAGCAGCCACATTCATCTCACCTGATCTTACCACTGTCTTGGACTTTGACTTGTCAGATAAACTTAGGACCTGGCAAAGAAAGTATTCAACTGATTACCAGAGAGAGAGAAAAAGAAGCACTACATGCACACAATAAAAAAATTATGTCCACTATTGCCTTTCCCTCCTGAACATGAGATAACTATAGAAGTATGGAGCTAAAAGAAAGAACATAGAGAGAAAAAAATCATCCTAATGATTAGAGAAGGGGGAATATCGCAGAAACTCATTCATGATCTTAGCACATGTTAATCAACTATTTTAAGCAAATGGTAGATGACATGAATGCCTATAAAATATGAATTTAAAAATACCAGTAGTCTCCTAACATCACAAAATCTCAAGCATAAAAAAATCCAATCAAAGGGAATTCATTTATTCACAGTAATAAGAACTATTTTAATTGACAGGTTAGCTGCTCAGCTAATACTTCAACTACACACCTAAACATTAAGGGCTCGTTTGGTCGCGGAATAGCTATTCCGCAGAATAGGAGAAAAACGAATGGAAAAAGGTGGAGTGTTTGCCTAGAGCCGGTCATCGGGATGGAATAGCTATTCCGAGCTATCATACAACTCATGGAATAGTTATTCCCTTCTCGATGAGAGAAATAGCTATTCCATGAGTTATACGATAGCTAGGAATAGCAATTCCATCCCGACGACGGACTCTAGGCAAACATTCACTTTTTTGTACTCGTTAAGAAACAAAATGAAACAAACTCATTCCGACGCCATTACGGATAACTAGAACTTTAATAGTGTCCAAAAACAACAGCCTAAATACCACATATCTAATAATCAACAGAAACCTGAGGCTTATGACATCCAAACATGATTCTCAAGCCAAACATGCCTAACAGCAGGTTATCGTCTAAATATCTGGACAAATATAGTTAACTGCAGTTCCAACATGATCATCTTGATTATCAGTAAACATTAGTTAGCCAGTGTGCAACCAACATGATCCAATAAAATAGCAAAACAACATAAATTCATGAAAGTTTCATAACCCAACATAAAAAGTAAAAATAATTTACACAAACTCACTTCATATGGGCATGAATTTAATTTGGAAAATTATTCTATATAAAAAATCATGCAATAGCGATCATTTTTTAATGTCCGAATAAAATAGCTCATAATAAGCTAAGCAACAGCTGGAAGATAGATCAGTGTTCATTAAAAAGGACAAGTTAAAATTTAAAAAGCTTATACTTGGAAAAAAAATCGTCCACAAATTCGTTCACGGGTATTGCCAAAACAAAAAAACTGAATGATTTTTCAAAGCATTTTCCTAGATTGTTCACCCACAAATCAACAAAAGATAGAAGAAACCTTGAGTATTTTAAGATACAAAAATTTATAAATAGGCTGATAAAATGGGCAAGTTTGCCAGCAAAATAAAATTTGTCAGACAGGCTCATCAAAATGCAATAGCCATAAGAAGAAGAATCATATACATGTCTCACTCCTAACCTAATTATATGTAACTAAATACTAGAAACATTACATTATACTATTCAGATATTTATTTTTTAAAAAAAGGTAAAGACACAAGAACCTATGCTACACCTTCTGCTCCAGATTGAAACTCTATATTTATATTACAAGATGAGCATCACATAGCATGTTTAAAACATTAAATGACAAATTAAACAAAGAGCAAAGACAAAAAAAATAGGACACATTGTGACATATAAGTCTTAAATCAGAATCATTCAGCAGTAGTAACCAAATTAACAAATTACAGTAAAACAAAAGTTTTGAAATCAAATAACTATTACCGAACTCTTAGGCAATGAAGGAGTCACTGGTATTAATTGCCTTGATTGCTTAATTGCCAACTCTTCAAGTCTTTGAGTTTGAACAGACAACTGCAGAACATTGATTATGAAACCCCACATTAGACGAAAAATTGTTCTATAATGAGTACATAAAAAAGTGAAATGTTACCCACTTTACCTGTGGGGCAGCACGAGTTTTTAACGGAGCCTGAGTCAATGCTTCAGCCATATTTAGACCATGCACTGCACTTGCAGCCCCAGATGCAGAGGTAGGTAGAGATTGGGAGGCAGAAACAGAACCAGTGCTATTGATTCCAATTATTGGCGGCACCTCTGCCAGAGCTGAGGTCCACCCTTCCCCACCAATTGCAGAACTACCAACAGGTAAGCTTTGGACAGCTGTGGTCAAGCCAGGAGATGACACCCTTCCAATATCAGGCGCCCCTTGCCTTTCTTCACCGCCAAGAGATGGAAAATCCTTTTCAAACACTATCTTCTGGATGCTAGCACCAGCACTAACCCCAGATATCAAGCCATTGCCGTTTGTATGATTGCTGCTACTTCCATTTTTCAGGTCAACAGCAGATCTTCGGGGAAATACCTCGACCGGTTTCCTTGACACCATAGAATGAGAACGCCGCAGACTATCCTTTTCACTCCTTGACAATAAGGCTCCAAAAGGATCAGAAACATCACGATCCCAATGGTCTCCGAAGTTTAGTCTATCTTTGTCCCTTTCTCTATCTTTCTCACGATGACTTCTACTAAAGCTACTATATGCATGTTTGGCAGAACCATTGCTAGAACTTCTACGAGAATTGGATGAAGACGTACGATCGATAAAAACAGATCGAGGTGAATCATGATCACTAGTGCTCTTGGAATTTCTGTTTCTAGTGTGATGTGCCGACGACGATACATCTGTAATAAATATAACATAATATAAACCAAGAGCTATGGTACAAGTTTTGAGTAGAATGATTAATGCCCAAAGTAAACATAAAAAGCTAAATAGTAAATGAGGTATGAAAATGGATGATTACCTGAGTGAGAAGAAGATACAAAGTGCGGGGCTGAACTTCCACCACCTGATACACTTCCAGAACTTCTCAGCCATTCTGGAACTAATGTAGGCTCACTTTTTTCCATAAGGATCAACAGTGAACATCATCAGATTTAACAAGAAAAATGAAAATTTTTCCTCCACCTTCGCCTGCCCCTTGAATATAGTCTCGTTTTTAAGAAAAACAATATCACCACCTTCTACCACTAGAACTATTACCCAAACTCACACCAGTCACCAACAATTATCCAAAGCAAGAGACTGAAAAATCAGTATCTTAATGGAAATGTAGATAAACACAAATTCTAAAGTTAGTACAAGTAAGACCTGCAATGGGAAAACAATATGCTAGGCTCCGTATTAACAAGGGAACAACTGAAATCAAAATCCCACCTCTCTATGTCCCTCTATATCTCTACGCCTCCATCTTCGATTTAAAGATGGATTGGCAGACAGCAAACGAAAATACCCTCAATAGAACCTCATCCCCAATTAAAAATCGAAACCAAACGACAAAATTCAAAGGGCCCAGGAATCTGGATGTAACAATAAACACAATATCCTACCAGACTAGGTTCACGTCATCAACCAGCAACATTCGTGGGAAACCCTAAAACACAGATAAAATCAGTGTGAAACGGCCAGAACAATGATAATGTGCACAAACAGAAACCCTAGCAACACACATGCGGTCCTTATCTGTATAACTACCGCGATTTAGGGTTTGAGGACCAAATTAAAATAGAATTAAACTAATTGTTCGCCAAAAAAGGAGAAAAAGAAAAAGAAAAACGAAAGAGATGAAAAAGAAACCAACCCTAAGAGACTGTTAAAGCCAAGAAACGTAACCGTTTCAAATAACCGCTTTCCAAGTGTTGATTATTCCAAATCCCAAATAAATCGTTTCAAACCAGAGAGGAAAAAACAGAGTTTCTTCGGTCCTATAATTGATCCAGAAAGCGAGCGAGCATGATATGTAATGTAAATGTTTAGAGGTTTAGAGATTTTTTCCCGAGAAAGAGACGGAAAATGGAAAATTAGGGTTTTGTCGATGCAAATGGAGAGAGAGGCGTGTCTGTTAGTTGTGGGTACTGAAGAATGAAACGTATGAAGAACAGCTTTCTCCTTGCTTCTTAGAAAATAAATAAAATCTTACTCTTCTTTTGATAATTTTTGTGTTTATGTTTTAACATTTAGTTATTAATATTTATAAAATTGTTTTTTTATGAAATTTAACAAAATAGCTTTGACATAAAGTTTTTTGTAAAGGGTATATTTATGTAAGATATGGATGGTGGTTAAAACTAATGTACCCTAATTAATATAGATAGAAATGAAGATAAATAACTTAACAAGTAGACCTGTTCGCGGGCTGGGCGGCCCGGCCCTAGCCCGCTTTCATGGACCGAGTTTGGATACGCATTTTTTTTAAAAGGCCGGCCTGAGCCTGAGCCCGTCAAAGTCCGAAGATTTATGGGCCGGGCTTGGTTTTTATATAAATACCCGAGCCCGGCCCGACGAATAATTTTATATATTTATTATATATTTATACATTAAATTTATTATTATTTTAAGATTTTATAT
>CATIWQ010229236.1:0-44375 GCA_949673415.1 Euphorbia schlechtendalii | reverse complement strand
TATTTATATATATATATATATATATATATATATATATATATATATATATATATATATATATATATATATATATATATATAATCGGGTACTTTAACGGGGATTTATTCGAGGGCAGGTCTGGGATTCTCACGGGTCGGGTATGGTTTTACCCAAATCCGCCCACTTTTTCAACCGGGCGGTATAATTTTTCCAATTTCCATCCCGCGGATGAAAATTTTCTGATTTTTCCGGTTCGGATGCAACAGGTTTCGGATAATCCCCGCCCTATTGACATCCCTAGGCGGGGATAGACACTAGTCAGGCTGTGACCTTCAAAATAGTGCCTATGTCAAGCCTGGACTGATCGAGGTTAGGATTTTTAAAATAGTGATTGTAAGCCTATTATATTCTAGTGTCTATCACAAGTTTACCAATTGAATTAAATTGAATGTATATATATATATAGACACACATATACACATACATACACATATATATATCTATATGTGTATATACATATATATGTACACACATATACAGGCACACATATATATGTATATGTGTGTGTATTCGTATATATACGTATATATATGTGTATGTATGTATATACGTATATACATGTACATGTATTGCACTTTTAAATACATTTTGAGTTTATTTAATAAAAGGAAATTCTCAATTTATAACTGGAAAAATGATTTATAAATAAATACATTTTGAGTTTACTTAATAAAAGAAAATTCTCAATTTATAACTGGAAAAATGATTTATAAAAAAATTAAAATGACATCCACATGTCATCTTGCGTGCGGTCAAAATTTTCAGGACAGTTAGGCCAACATTAATATTGCTCTTTTCAAACCCTACCTAACACACATGAATAGAGTACTTGGTTCGGATCGGGCTGTACCTTGATATAAAACTTCAATCTCAAGCCCGACCCACCAACCCGTCTAGCCGGACTTTGGTTGTGATATGAAACTAAATCCAACCCATTTTTTATTCAGGTTTTAGTGAGCCTAGGAGGGGCCGGGCTTTTATCCATGCCCGACCCATGAACGTGGTAATGGATCGTTGGTCTCTTTGAATAGGTATACTTTTCAAATGAACGGCAAACTGTTACCTTATGAACACCGTGCGTGCTTAATTGGGATATTCTAAGCAAACGACAGAGAATGAAAAGGGCGTCGTTATTATGGCGACGGCGACCGATAAAATTGTTTATCGAGGTTCTGAGAGCTATTACACTGTGATAGATGTTGAGACCAGGTTCGAAATCGGCCAACTAGCAATATCTTTTATCCGTTTTTCTGAAAGTTATCAATGGTTGCTTGTTGGATCGTCGATTAATTGATTATCCATTTCTACTTTTCTTTTAGGTGCAAAGTAGAAGATGAGTTTTCGTTATGGTAACTTTTTTTCTGATTTGAAATACCGATTCAATTGAATGCTGCTGTAAACAAACCCTAAATTAGAAAATTTCTGAATAATTTACAGGCCTCCGCCTGTTGATTATACCTGGTTTTGCTACGCTAAAACTGCTTTAAGTAGTGTTGAGAACCAGCAGGTTTGATCGCATCTTCTGATCATGATTGGTAGTATTTAATTTCATACAATCAATGCTTTTAGGGTTCTTAATCACAGCAATTATTTGGTAGGGTGCCGAGTTTGAAATTTTGGGACTGCACCGTTACGGTTATATGTCATTAGTTCTTATCCCTGAAATTGATGAGAGGGTTGGAGATTGGATTCATATCAGCTTCATTGTTGTTCCCAAAGGCAGTGATGCTGAGGATGTTACCTCTCGAAAACTCGTCTTTGCTGAAATGGTTTGTTATGGTCATAAGGATCCTAAAGTCACTCGTTGTTCTATACTGGAACCTAATGATCCTGGTAATTCTATGCTCATGATATCCTAATTTTCTTGCATTTGATTTCCTTCTTTTCCCCGCCTTTGTTGAATGTTGTTCTTAATTTGTCTTTGTTTCGTTTGCTAATTAGCATGTGGTTTATCAAATGATTTCCAAGTCGTATTTTACGATCCAGATTTGAGTTCTTCCATACGACTTTCATGTGAACTTCATTTAGTTATCAATTTGCCTTGTGCATGTGATGGAGTTTGAATCTTAACATTATTAATGCAACCCTGTAGGAATCACCTACACCTGTGGAATTTGTGACCCTAATGACAAAATTCCCCACCCGTCTTCTTCTGGATACCTTATGGGCCACTGGACATACGAAAATGGTGAAATACCAGACTCTGCTTATGAAAGCCATTGGTAAGTGTGTGTGTGTGTGTGTGTGTGTGTTTTTAGTTTAACAGTTTCATGCGTTGTATCATGATTAATTTTTCACACTCTGCTTTCTTTTGTTTTTCATACAATCGGAGGTTCAAGGAAGAGATTGTTGGGAGCTCGAAGCGTCGCAAGCTCGATCTCCATAAGCTATTCAAGGGGAACGTTCCAAGATGGTAAACTTTCAATAGTTAATAAACAATAGACACAACATGAGCATGAAATTATTCCTTCAAAATTGGTTGATTGCTTCTTTCATTTTCTTAAACCATGCCTGGACTAGCAGGACGTGGGGAAGTCCTGAATATGCTGAGATTGCCTTGAAACTTCTTCATAAAAAAGGAGAGGTAATGAAGCTTTTTTAATCATGTTAATACAATGTCAATTTTTTTTTGTGAATTTGTTCTTATGGACGCTCTACTTTGTATGTAGAACGATGGTATAGAGTTTGAAGTTGTTGAGGGGTTGGGTTATAGCTGTCGTCGTGGATTTTTTTCCATACCTGAAAAGGGTACAGATTTCGGTGAATGGGTTCATGTTAGCTTCACTGCTAAACCGAAAAATGTTGAAGATGACTCTCCTCCAGTTCTCTTTTTTGCCGAACTTTACGATATTCGAACAACAAATTAATATAGTTTGTCTATGTGCCGTATTTTAGAACCCAACGAACCTGGTAATCATGAATTTTCTGCATTTTTCACATGTTCATATTTACTTTACGGTATTCGATCAGACGTGTAATTGCTTTTTTTTTTTTTTAAATAAACTGCTGTTTTGCAGGAATTAGCTACAGTTGTGGAATTTGTGATCCTAAGAAGAAAATTGGTCATGCTCCTAATTACTTGGCTGGTCATTGGGCTTATTATGAACCCAGCTATATTGGGTTTTAGCCTTCTATTCCATTATTGCCAATTGACCCGGTACTCGATATAAGTAAGTTCTCAGTAAATCGTGAAACTGATATTTCCGGTATGTATAGGCTGTGTCACTTCGGATAACTCGTCTTTATGATAGATAGTTATGAGTTCAAAAGCTCATTGCAGAATATAATTCTAATGTAGGAGAAATTTATATGCAAGGATCATGAAAACCATAGCAAATGAAATCAGATTTACAAGTGGTTTCATGTTGGACCTTGATTTTTTTGTGTCGTCTTGGATTCTGCAAATGTTTTTTTATGAAAGTGAGTGTCGTTTTAATGGGAAATATGGGAAATTATACTTGGTGCCGGGTATTTAATACCCCTCCCAATCTAATGGTTATGTATCCACGATAATGTATTTAATTGAGATGATATAATTATTAATTAAGACATAATAATTACTTAACTATTGGATATGGAAAGGTGCTAAATACCCAATACCATAACTGAATTTCCCGTTTTATTGGTCTTTTTATTAATATTAAGGTTGAATATTTTTATCTTAATTCCACATTTTAAGTGTAACACACAACGTGATCATAATAGTTAAGAACCAACTTCGTTAACATTACATCACCATGAAGATTCTAAATCAACTAGTCAGTAAATTGGTATTGTTTGATCATTATTTTTAAAACAATGAATTTTTTATACCTTGTTCTAACAATTTAATGCTAAAAACTTGTGTACTTTTATATTTCAATTTCAAATTATTGGTTGGTTACAGTAGTTATATTCACACCATATTGATCAACGTAACATGTCAAAACTTGACAAAAATTGTTCGTTTTTATCCGTTTTTGATATTTTTAAAAACATTCACACTACCTCGCTTCCGTTTTTGATATTTTTAAAAACATTCACACTACCTCGCTAATTTAACGAACTTGTAGAAAATCGCAAAATCTGCCGACCCCAATATATCATTAATTAAACGAACTTATTCTACAACCCTTGAATATTGTTTCATGTTTCTGACATGGATTAGAAGATTGATTTTGAAGCTTCTAATCAGAGAACTTAGATGTTCGAAATAACTCATTGCATTGTCCTAGGTCAATTTTATTAGACGCCAAACAATTTCTCCATAATATACAAAATATGTCTCCTCAATGCTACATTACCACTTTGTTAACTTTGTTTAAGATATAGTAATCTTTAGGGTGCTACATATTTAAACTCATTCTTGAGTGCTAGGTTGCGGAATCGGATGCTCAAGATCATTTCACACTAATTTGTTTCCTTTAGTAACCCATCAAGAAAATGAGATGCATGTTGTACCTCTATCTCGACTAGATCGGGTTTAGTGGATATTCTCAGGAACTTTGCGTGCACATTTTTGTTTTTTTTTCAAACACTAGTAATGGGACTGAATGATAAGTATTGTGAAGATGATAGTGAAGGTTTTGATTTGAAATCAACAAAGAATAAATTCGCAAGCTAAAACTTGTCGGAAAACTAGATTTTTCTAAGGAAATTCTCAAGATGGTAAGAAACCCAAATAGAGATATAAACTCAAGTTGAATATTATTGATTTATGAAAGGATAATTAAAGATGACAGAGCGAAGCATTATTTATAGGCTTCACTTTGAGCGGGAAGCAAGTTTACTTGGAGTGCAAGATTTTATTTGTTTTAGGAAAATAATGTTAATTATTATTCAATTATTCAAGTCTTTGGATCGGTTCCACTTGGGGCCGGATGAGTTAGTTGCTTCAATGTTGGGTTAGTTGCATTCGTAACACTCCTTAGTTGCTTTTGACTACTCAAATACTTCAATGCCTGGTGGTCATACAACACAAACTTTTGACTAATCAAATAGTGCTCCCACGTCTTCAAAGCTCACACTACTACGTAAAATTCTTTGTCATAGGTTGATCATTTCAGTCGCGGTTCACTTAACTTCTCACTGAAATATGCAATTCGTCGGTCCAACTCCTAACCAGCTTGCATCACACTCTACTTCAAATAACTTTCTAAAATCAGGGTAAGCTAGTTCATGTGTAGTACTTAGTTTTCCTTGATTAGCAAAACTTGCTTCTTGCTCTTGTTTGCATTGAAATCTTCTTCCTTTCTTCATGCATTCAATAAGAGGGGCTACAATTGTACTAAAGTTGCGGATGAATCTGCAGTAGAAAGTAGCTAACTTATGAAAACACCTAATATCCCAAATATTTCTAAGAGTTGGCTACTCCCTGCTATCTTTGACACAGAATCCCATCGTTGCTCATCACATATCGTAAGAAAACTATCATGCTTAGCTTGAATTCTCATTTCTTGTGATTAGCGTACAATTGGTGTCCTCTCAAGATTTCCAATATTGTTCTTAGGTGTTCCGAATGCTCTTCTTCTAACTTTCTATGGACTATTATATCATTAAAATAAACAACCACAAACTTGCCAATGGCCAGCTTTAACACTTGGTTCATCAATCACATGAATGTACTTGGTGCGTTGGTGAGACCAAATGGCATGACTAGTGTTAGCACGGTTCGCTCTGCTCGATGAAGATACATACCGACTTCAAGTCAGGGATTAGACAAGAGCCACACGGGGTCGAATTGTCATTCTTCCTACTAAAAAAATCCAAATTCCAAAAATTCACATTCCAGGGAAAACCCGATTTCTTGTTCGAGGGTCGAAACCCGAGGGAAAACCCGATTTCTCGTTCAAGGGCCGAAACCCGAAAAGTTAAATCTTGGATCAAACCTTGGTAATTGTGCGCATGCTCATTTACCACATGGGGTCAAACCCCATTTCATAACGCAATTTCAACTTGGAAAACATGTTTTTGCTAACTTTTGAAACCACAATCACCCTTTTTGGAAAAAAAAAATTCCACGAGGGCCATAATACAATTCGGTGAAATCACAAAGCATATTTTTTTAAGTTTACCCTATAATTTATATCAACTTTTCTTTTATTTATATTATTACTTATTCGTCTTATTTGATATAATTGCAAAGATTCATGTATTGTTTAAAGCAGATTGGGACATGTAATAAATTAAAAGTCAAATAAGATCTTGTACCAATTTATATATTGCTGCCAGTACTGCTCAATTGAAGAAAGATTACATTAAACGAAACATAATAAAACACATTTTATTGATATTTTTTCATGATCTGAAGAATTGTGAAGTTGGTATCTGCAAAGTTAGATGTAGTAACAATCAAACAAAAATTTTTCATCAAGTCAATGTCTGTTTCTATTCTTAAAGACATGTGCATAATATTGAGATGTGTCTTGTATTTTTTAGGGGAAGTTCAATTGCATGTGAAAATTGTACTCATTTTCCTACAATAAGATTTTTTCCCCTTAGGTTTTTCTGATCAAGGTTTTAACGAGACATATATATTGCTTAATCATATTCTTGCGATGAAAGGAAGTAAACACTGCACTCTTTTTCCCTTAACCAAAGATTTTGTCCCATTGGGTTTTTTCTTAACGATGCAATGTCTTATCTGCAAAAATGAACATCAAATGGAAAGTGTTGTAAATATATGTTTGTTTCATATATATTAAATTATGTTGATGTCCTTAACTTCTATCATTAAGCCATGTAACTTATGTCATTACAAGTTCTTTTTATTTGTCTATAAAAATAGACTTATTTCATGTAAAGAATAAGAAGAATAACAATACAATACATATACTCACTCCATCTTTGTTATACTCAATTTTTCTATTTGTTTATGTAATGTATATTGTTATTGATTCATATATAATTGATTAATGGTCATAAATAGTTGACCTTAATGAATTTCACCAAACACACCATTAACTCATTATGTTTTACAAATATAATTTACACTCCCATTAGTGTTGCTTTTATCATACTATCATCTCCTTGTTTATGTTATTAACTCTTTTTGTATCATTTTTCCTTAGCATAATATATGTTTATTGACATAAATTAGTCTTATATATTTTTTCTAAAACTTTAAGAATTTAAATATGCCAATAATTATGATAGGAAAACATATAACAAAATATGTAGGGAGATTATAGTAAGATTAAATTAATATGTATAGATATAAATTATATCTGAAACATAAGAAGTAACTAGTGTATATTGTCAAAACTCATGAGGTTATTGTTGATAGAATTAACTTTAGAGAAGCATCTAAAGTCTCGAAAATTTTTTCGAGCTTCCTTTCAATCTATCTTCCAATTTATCTATTGAAGAATTCATATAAACTTCCATTTTTTTTCTCTAAAGAGATTATGCGGATTTTATTTTGTTCACTCTTGAAGAATAGTTATATTAACACCGTATTGATGAACGTGCCACACCTCGAAATTTTACTACATACATTATATTTGAAATAAATAGTTTTGTTAGTAGTTTTGAACATAGACTGTCCACTAATATCGTAGAAATTTCCATATCTATGTTTTACAAGGTGATTAGAATAGTGAGACATTCAATATTTAAAACTAGCAACAAAAAAATTCAATGTTAAAAAATAACCTATGTGGCACGTTGATGAATATGGTGTGAATACAACTAGTGAAGTAAAATGAAATCTCGGCATAATCGATACTTGAAGAGATGCTCATAGCTATTGCCTCCTAATAATAAAAATAATTGTGGACAAGCCTGTTAAAAAATGTATTTGATCCCCAAATTCATTTGATTATTTGTTGGGTATTTTGTCCTATTTAACTAATTTTGCGCTAGGTGCATCAAATGTGTTGTGCAGGGTGACCAAAACTCGATTCAGTTAAAAAATCAAACGGAATCCAAAATAAAAAGCAAAAACCAAATCAAATCATTTCAATTTGATTTGGACTGAACTGAAATAATTCACTTCCGTTTGGTTTCAAATCAAAAATTTTTTTTTTCATGTGTTAATTCTTTAACATGAAATGATTAAAAAATCAAATGTAAATAATTTTGAACATGTATAACATATTATTTGGAAAAAACTTAATTTTCAATGTAAGTTGAATATGAAAATAATAAATTATTAATTTATAAACAATTAAAATTAACCATTTCAGTTTTTAGTTCGTTTTCAGTTTTTTCTGTTTTTAATAGTTCGGTTCAGTTTTCAATTACTTTGCTAAGCTGATTACAAAGATTAATGGAGATAAGAGACTATTCTTTCCACAAAAGAGAGGTAGCTAGTTTTCTCAAATGGCCATCACAAAGTTTATCCACAAAAGAGAGAGCTAAGATCAATATCTATCACAAAGTGTATCCAAATCTACCACAAAATCAATGAATAGTTTCACCCTAGCCTTCCTTCTTCATTGCATCTACTTTCTTGAAACATCATTTCCTTCATTGGCAGTTAATCAAAATTAGAAGACTTTCCACTTCAAACATGTTAATAACTTGATTAGGAGACATACCTTTCCTTCTTCCTTGTGCTGATTCAGTAGTCTTCTATAGGGCGGTTCGGCACACCCAAGATAAGAGCATACAGCATACATGCTACATCCATTGTTCTGATGGCACCATACCCGTTGTCGTAAACCAAGCATAATAATCCATTCAACTCCAAATACCCCATCACCACCACTAGATGACCAATATTGTCCTCCCCAGCATCGGATTCTCCAGATTCAGATTCTGAAGAATCGGATTCTACAGAATCCGATTCTTCAGAATGAGATTGTTCCTTGACTAACTCTCTTCTAAGGCAGTAATGGGTTTCAACAGATATGGTCTGATCCGGATAAAAATATCCGATCGCTAATCCATTATCCAAAAGATCAACAATCTCCTTCCCTTTATAATATCGACTTCTCCCTATGGTCCGGTACCTTGTCCTTGCTCTCTATCAAGCACGAACAACATGTTTCATAACATCACAAAACCTAAAGGCCAAATGCATCAAGACCCCCCCCAGAACTAGTTAAATTTTTACCCGGAATTTGGCAAAAGTACTCCAGTTTGCTCCCCCCTCAACGCCACATGTCAACTTTTGGGTGGAGGGAGAAAAATAAGAAAAATGACATCTTTGAAAAGTCAAACCAACCAGAATAGGACACATGGCGTTAAGGGTCAAACTAGTTGCCAAGTTCAGGGGTTAGGTGGAACTTTTTCAAAAGTTTAGGGTGACATCTGACAAAAGTTGTCAAAGTTTGAAGGGGTCCCGGTGCATTTAGCCAAGCTTAAAACAAACATACACTTATACATACCTTTCCCAAAGCTTCATATTCATGGTGAGTTGCCACTCCCACATACTGCAACCAACTATATACATCATCTAATAAAGGAGGCACACGGTTTTCTGGAGTGTAGAATGAATATATGCAATCCCTGATTGATAAAGTGGGGAAAACAAATCTGTAATATGCATACATTATCCGATAATTACCTTCCACAGCCAGTACGCACGCTTGTGCCCAACAAGTAGCTACAAATTCAACATTCAGAATTTGCACGAAATCAAAACAAAAGAATACATCTAAAAAAATGTCATAATGATTTAATATGTTTTCATCATCAAAATTAGCTTGTGTTCACGAGTTTCTACACACGGTATTATAAACATGAAATATAGAAAAACCAAATAATAGCTTTCTCTTTAATTCTTCAATTTGAAAAGTAAATCAAACTTCAATTTACCTTCTTCTTGTGGGATAGAGGGAGGTGGCAACACGTCATTACCTAAATCATCTTTGTCCCACTTCCTCCCTGGAACAACTTCTTTGTTAGAATACAGTCGATTAAATAGTTGTCGAAAAAGTTAACAGAAATATAGTCAATAATGGCAGCAATATATTATATATACATGTAAAAAGCATAGAAGTCAGGAGCATAAAGCGCACTCAAAGCGCTAGGGTCTCCTCGCTTCTCGCTTTTACACAGAGCACAAAAAAAGCGCTCGCTTAGGGAAAAGAAGCACACTATTATAAAAATTGTTTCATAAACTGATCGAACTTTAACTTGTTACCTTGAATAGTAGGAGGAGCATCATTCTCCATTGATGCCACAGACGATCCTCCTTCATCATGTTCCCGTTTTCGCTTTTTCGAGTTGTCGTCCATTCAAGTCAGCAAAGTGGATCTTCCTGATTAGACAAAAAAAAGACCATTTTACAAGTATAAAGCATCCTGGATACAATCTGCAATCCAAATTATGCTTAGCACGAGAAACCTTAAACTAGAAAAATTGAAAATGGCAACAAAACACACGTGTTTATTATAAATCCAAATGTATAACTCATCATTAACAGATCCGATAAAAAAATCTAAATCCGTTAAACTTCCATCACTAACAGGTCACCAAAAAATGATAGACATCAGCAAGCTTTCTTAAACAGTGGAAATGATATGCAATGTATAAAGCAACTCGTGGCACTAATATGGATCCAAACAAGAAAGATTTAAATTAATAAGACGCTACAAAAACACGAATAGACTTACTAATGGGAGCGGAAATCAAAAATCAAAAACTCAATCCTGAAAATTCGTTCTTTGCCTTTTTTTACTACTTTAGCTTGTAATTCCTATTTTAGATACATTAATCCAGCATTATAAGTTTGTATTTCACTCTTGAGCTTGTCTTATATCCATTCTCTATCATACTTAACACCAAATTAATAAAAACTTGAACAAAGATTGATTGAAGTCAACTAATATAATAAAAAAATGACAAATGAGGTTGAGCAGCAGTAACATGGATAGACAGTTCTAAAAAGAGAGTGAAAATTCTCATGCTAAGGCACAATAAGTCACCAATTAGAGATAGTGAACAAGAGAATATGAGGTCTAATATCTATAATATATACCAAACAAAGCCATGGTACGTGAAAAAGCAATACCTTAAAGACAGAAATTTCCTTAGCAGGATCAGCGTACCAATGGATTCACCCTCAAAATTCTTCTATACGCTTTTCAAAATACACAGAACATGTGAAATTGCAAGCATCAGTTACTCTTTATGATTAATTATAAAGTTCTAAAATAAAAAATTGAAACTCAAGTTCAACATATTGAGCTCCTTAATATTAAGTTCAAGAATGGCTCAACACTACAAGCTTTACCTCAAAAATTTAATGGTATAGCTATTGATTACACTCTATTACAGACATATTGACCATATTGACTAATTATATCAACTTAATTAGATCAGACACAATCTATATCGGTTAAGCCATCGTACAACCTCAATAAGATAGAGATGTGTTGTTGTGTTGTACGAGGTTTTAAAATCGGATACATTATTTGTAAAGTCAACATGTTTCCTTTTTGTTGGTCATTATCAAACCTATCAATATAGACCAATTTACAACTTCAAAATGATGCTTTCGATTTGGAATTTTCCCGCAGTAAACTAATCAAATTGTTTCAAACACAACAGAGGAAAAGTGAGTTTCAGATATTATTTTAAACATTGAGGGCATAGTTCTCAAACATTCCAGTATCTAAGGTTCAAATCCCTATAGTGATTTACCAATTCCATTGTGACAAAGTACTTGCAACAATAAAACACCATCTTTGGCAGAACCTATGAAAAATTAGAGCATACATAATACATACTTTTGGAATGCAATTCTGATTATTGTTCTGCATTTTATTACCTATAAGTCCGTAAATTCATATAAGCTTTTAAACTGGCTACTGATCAAAATTTAGTTTGGTTTTGAGAAGAATTTCACTCTCAACTAGATGTTTGGGCCGGAAAGAATTATAAATTTAGCTTGGCTCAGAGTCAACAAATCTAATTTAGTTTGGATTTTCATTAAGTAAGATTTAAACAACCCAACTTTGGAATGTGCGTAGGGCAGAAATAAAAAGAGCAAAACAGAGTAGACAAAAACAAACACGATAGATCAAACTATTCAAAGAGGGCGACGATTTGCACAGCTGCCGGAAGTATTTAATTAGAGCCGCGATATTTGCAGAGGGTGTTAATCTCTGCTAGATTATTGAGAGCAATATGATGATAGAGATCGCCATTTAAGAAGAGATGTATAGAATCGAACATAAAGATCATAAAATCACTTACCAAAAATGATTGAGAGACGTTTATCAAGCTCGTATCGCCGGAAGAAAATGTTGTGGGTTGGAACTGCAGCAGCGTTCTACAGAAAATGGGTTTTGTAGGGGTTTTGTGAGATATA
Organism: Euphorbia schlechtendalii; assembly: GCA_949673415.1. Lineage (NCBI taxonomy): Eukaryota > Viridiplantae > Streptophyta > Magnoliopsida > Malpighiales > Euphorbiaceae > Euphorbia > Euphorbia schlechtendalii. The sequence continues at coordinate 32,095 of CATIWQ010229236.1, read as the reverse complement.
TTAGAGAGTAGAACAAGAGAGAGAAACGGGTCGACTCGGGTCGGGTTTCATTGTATATTAACCTATCTATTTTAAAATAATTTTTTTTTCGAAATTTAAATTTTTTTTAAAATAACTATCATTTTTAAATTTTGATGCATTTTTCTAAACATCTTATCTATATTACCCTCATGTATATTAAATATTAAAAATGACAAGAATAAAATATTTAATCAACTTTCAAATTAATAAAAAATCATAATAATAAATAAATATTTATATTATTTTAATTAAGTGATATTGATATTAATGAATAACCAAATTTGTCGAAAAGAATATTATTTGTATTTTAAAGCTAGCAAATTATGCTAATCTTCTCTTCTCATGCTCGGTTGGTTGATATGTTTTTCACTCTCGCTCTCCACTCTGCCAATTGTGTTTTTCTAATGTGTGGTTTCTTTATTTTTCTATTAAAATTGGTATTTCCTTTAATCAACACTAATTTTAATTAGTATTTCTGCTGCGGTTAATTTTTGTTCCTATTTATTCCTAGTCTAATAAACAATTGTTTGTATAATAGTTGTTAATTAGTTTAAAGATAATATTTTAAATAATATCTGTAATTCTATATTGACACCAGTTATTTGACACACATTGACACCATACAATCTACACCATTCATCTTGTTTTGATTTTATAGTGGAAATCTAACTATCCAAAGATAAATGGTAGAGATTGTAAAATGTAAATGGGTGTTAAACAACCTGGTATCATTATAGAATTACTTTATATATAGTATAATAAATGCTATTGGCATATTACATAGTTTCTTTTAAAATTTAATGATTCAAATTAGGCATAAAAACATTGAACCTTTGATATACTTTCAATTTATAAAATAGGTCAAATACATAAATAACCCCCTGAAGTGGACATAATTGTTCTACTACCCTTTTAAAATTTCAGAAGGTTATCTGAACCCCTTAAGTTGGTATTTTTTTTTCATTTCTCAACCCCTCAAAACCTATGCGGCAAAGAGTGTGAATTAAAAGTCGAAGTCGGGCGAGTGAAATAGTTTTATAATAATAATAAAAAAATCCAAATGAAAATCCTAATTCCCAATACTTTAACCCGCCTCCTCCATATTCACTGTTGTTCATTATTCAATTTAATCTTGATTTCTTCCTATTCGTTGGATTATTCCATAAGATGTCGTGCCCTCTCAATTTCTTCCCATCTTCTTCCTTATCTTAATGTTCTCTCCATGTTTAGCCTCAATTCCTTCTTCAAATCCTTCTATTCCACATCCCAGAGTTATTTTCATCAGCGATTTCAGAGTTGATTCATCTTTCATCCTCCTCATAAACGGCTGCAACCGCCATTGCTTAGATCGCGTCTTTTGACCAATTTTATGAAACCAACTCAAAACCCAACTCTGATTGCTTAATTCTCACTTCTTTCCTTTTCTTAGTTTTGCCGGATTTCGCTCAAGTCAAGGTTTTGGCCTCACTTTTGTTAATTCTCTTTTTGTGCTTTAGAGCCTCCTCATGGCTGAAATTTGGGTGCAAAATCAAATGGATAAAGAGTAGCCATTGTAAATTAGTTTAAATTTTTTCAGGTTTAATGCATCTTGAACCCTTAAATTTGTCCCTAAATTCCGAATTCTCCCCGAATTTTGAAATGTTCTCAATGTCTCCTAAACTTGTTTAAAAGTTCTCAGTTCCCCCCTGAACTTGTCCCTAAATTCAGAATTCCCTCCTGAACTTTGAAATGTTCTCAATGCCCCCGAACTTGTCTAAAAATTCTCAATTTGGAAAGAGAAATCTGATTCGGTTGCTAAATAGATGGAAAAACGATTTAGGAATTTGAACTTTTGTAACGTCAGCATATTAACATTGGGATATCTATTTCTTTTTAAATTTTTTTAAATAGGTTTTTTTTCATTCACGCGCTCACTAACTCAACTTGCCGCGTTAGATTGAGAGGGTGTTGGAGAATGTTTAGACACGTTCAATGGAGCATTGATAACATTTCAAAGTTCAGGGGGGAATCTGGAGTTTAGGGGAAAATTGAAAATTTTTAGACAAGTTCAAGGAAGCATTGAGAATATTTCAAAGTTAAGGGGGAATTCAAAATTTAAGAACAAGTTCAGGGGTTAAGATGCATCGTGCTTTTTTTTCTATTATCAGTTCTGTATTTGGTACATATAATGGCACGTGCAATTCACTCCATGGATCCAAATTGGGTAATTTGAATTTGGGTGGTTGATGGATATAAAAATAGTAACTTGAGATCTTGAGAGAACCTTTTGAAATTTTAGGCGACATTAGGACTATTTTAGGGTGTTATCTACACATTTGACCTAATAAAATATCCATAGAATTAAGTAGATTACGTAGAATAGTACAATTCATTATATTTAAATTTATGTAAATAAAAATTATTTTATTATATCAAAAACTCTTTATAAATTAATAATTATTGATTTATCGATTAACCAATACCTCTTTATATTAATATAAAGTTATTTGGTCTCAACTACGTTAAAAATTCGTATATGTACATTTTTTTATGCTGGAAGATTGAAGAACGCTGCGATCATATGCAAGTTGAAATTACATCACGATGCGTCGGAATTTAATATAAATCCACGGTTTTTGCAATGTCAGAAAATCAAAAATCGATGTAATGTGGAATTTCTCCGTCCTAGGAAAAATCTCGGGAGAGAGAAAATTATTTTTCATCAACTTTTTCATATTTATAGAGGTAGAAAATGGAAAAGTTTCAATTAATAGTTATGGAGAAATAAAATACAAAAAAGTCCTTGAACTTATCTATCCTCCTATAAAGTCCAATTACTCAAATTAGATCAAATTTTTCATCCCAATTGATCCTCTCACATATGACCTGGGTATGTTCAACATCTTCGGCTTGCACTTGACGAGTTACATTCTATATAATTTTGTTGTAATATGAAATATGAAATAAAATTTGTCAAAAGAAATGAGCTAATTTCGATAGAAAAATATATGAACGTTTTGTTGTAATATGAAATATTGTGGACCTTGTTGTATGATTTATATTGAATTTTTATCACTCAATTTTAGATGTACTTTTTTTTCCGGGTTCGAGACTCTAATTCAAAACTGATACGGTGAGAACACATAAATTATAGACGTGCTTTTTAATTGAACGGCAAACCGACTTGCGTAATGAACATCATGCGTGCTTGATTGGGCTATTTTAAAGCAAACGACACGGAAGTGCGGAGAAGGAAAAGGGCGTCATTATGGCGGCGACGGCGACCGATGGAGTAGTTTATCGAGGATCTGAGAGCCGTGTGACTGTAATAGATGTTAAGACCGGGTTTGTATTCGGCGGACTAGCAGTTTTTCAATCTGAAATATATCTGTGGTTGCATGTTGAGTTGATGATTATTTGTTTCCACTTTGCTTTTAGGTGCAAAGTAGAAGATGAATATTCGCTTTGGTAACATTTTTGTGGTTTGATTTGATAACAAATTCAATTGAATGCTATTATATGTAAACAAACCCTAATTTATAAATTTCCCGAATCATTTACAGGCCTTCGCCTGTTCATTACAATTGGTTTCGCTACGGTAAAGCTGCTTTAAGCTATTATGAGAAACAACAGGTTTGCATCTTCAAATACGTTTTATGCTGTTAGGGTTCTTAATCACAGTAATTTGTTTGGCAGGATGCTGAGTTTGAACTTGTGGGACTCTACCCTTACAGTTACAAGTCATTAGTATTTATCCCTGAAATCCATGGGAGGTTGGGAAATTGGATTCATATCAGCTTCATTGCTGTTCCCAAAGGCAATCATGCTGTGGATGCTGCCTCTCAGAAACTCGTCTTTGCTGAAATGGTTTGTTATGGCCGTAAGGATCCTAAAGTCACTCATTGTTCTATATTGGAACCTAATGATCCTGGTAATTTCCCCTTTCTTATTTGCCATTGCTGCTGATACTGTCTAAAGCTTTCCAGTTGGATCGTAACGTTGTTGGTTACCTTCAAACCGACTTCTAAACTTCTAGTATTTCAGTTTTAACATTCTTTGTCTTATATGTCTGTGCTTGTAATGTAATGAAGGTATTGAGCGTCTCTAATTCATTTTCTTCACCATTACAATTCAGTTGGAAGAGATATGTATGCTATATAAAAACTATAACCAAGACTTTGATAATTTAGCTTTTAGAAATCTAGGAGTTGAAGAAAACAACAATGCAGGATATGTCATCAAACACTTCCTCTTGCCAAAGCCTCTTCTACCAACTTCTCCGATGCTCGTTTCGCATCATTTACCTCTGTCAAACATTCGTATGCCTGCTCATTCGATATCTCCTGCATTACCATCACAGTTATTACACATGTCATTAGCAAATATACAATTTATTTGGTCAGGTTTGTATCTGTATGTACTTTCCACAACCCATCACTTGCCAAAATTATATATAAATGCAACATCCTCATCAATTTTTTCTGCAATCAAATCAGGCTCAGATGTTGTATGTTCTCGCAGCCTCCCAACACTTGATGCTGTCTTTGTTTGTCATTTAGTCAACGATTTTCCATGTGTCCCTGTGTGCGTTGATTGAACTAGTCATTTAGCTATCGATTTGCTTTGTGCTTCACTGTGCATATGATTGAAGTTTAAAACTTAACATTGTTAGTGCACCCATGTAGGAATCATCTATGGTTGTGGACTTTGTGATCCTAGCAAGAAAATTCCCCATTCATCTTCTGGATACCTCATGGGCCACTGGACATACGAAAACGGTGAAATACCAGACTCTGCATATGAAAGCCATTGGTAAGACTTAAGAGTGATGGTTTTGGTTTGGGTTAAACAGCTTAATGTTTACTATTATTATTGATTTCTTCGCTCTGCTTCTTTTGTTTATCATACAATTGAAGGTTCAAGGATGAGATTGTTGGGAGCTCGAAGCGTCGCCGGCTCGATGTTAATAAGCTATTCAAGGGGAAGGCCCCACGGGAATACATCCGAAGGTAAATTTTCAATAGCTGAATTAAACAGTTTGGTACTCCCTCCCTTTTTTAATAACTGCCTGTTTAGTACTTAGAAAAATTTCAAAATAAGTGTCGTTTTGGATTCCAATCCACTTTTTTAAGCATTTTGTCCATTTTTTAATGCACATTGAAAATGACAAAAAAGAATAAAGTATCCAATCAACTTTCAAATTAACAAAAGTCATAGGGGTAAATAAGTATTTTGATTGCTTCAATCAATATGGCCTTAGTATTGACAAACAACCTTAAAACGACAAATATTTTGAAATGGAGGGAGTACAATACAAGCATGGCTGATTGTTTCTTTCGATTTCTGGGCTAACAGGAGGATGATAAGTTGCGATTATGCTGAAATTGCGTTGAAACTTCATAAGAAAGGAGAGGTAATGACTAATGAAGCCTTTAAATCATGTTATTATGACATTAGTTATTAGTGTTGGAGTAAATTTGTTTTTATAGACGGTTTGTTGGGCGTGTATAGGATGATGTAGAATTTGAAGTTGTTGAAGGATTGGGTTATAGTCGTCGCAAATGTTTATTCATACCAGAAAAGAGCAAAGAATTGGGTGAATGGGTTCATGTTAGCTTCACTGCTAAACCAAAAAATGTTGAAGACGACTCTCTTCCAAAGCTCTTTTTTGCTGAACTTTATGACTACGGATCAACAAAAGAGTACAGCTTGTCCATGTGTTGTATTTTGGAACCTAACAATCCTGGTAATTCTAAAAATTCAGCTTCGTCGCATGTTACATTAATGGAATAGAATAGAAAATGCATGTAAAAATGTAGGAATCTGTTAGGATCGGAATTCTGACTATGATCAGTAACTGAGAAATTAGAGGAAGATTGGGGTCGAGGAGAAGAAATAGAGGAAGATATAGACTGAATTAGGGAGAGAAGGGAAATAGGAAGAAGAGAGTAAAACTCTTGATAATATTTCATTGATGAAATATTCAATACAATGAAACAGGTATTTATATTAATACTACTAACTACCTAACAACCTGCCTTGGTAAAAGACTTCACTACCCTTACACAATATCTTCTAGAGTAGGTACGTGACAGAATCACAGAATAGCTATTCCTCTTTGAAATGAAGGAATATTATTGAACTTTTATGTGCATTTTTGATTCTGTTCTATTCCATTTCACATACCAAACGAGCCCTATTTTTTCAACTAAAAGCATATGAGAAGGTAAAATGTCAGTGACAATATTCAAAGATATAATTTAAATGAATTCCTTGCATTCACAAGAATTCAAATCTTGCATGATTTGAATTCTATCAATATTTGTTTGGTTCCAAACAAGGGAATTTGACAAAGTGAATTCAATTCAATTCAAAATGGGCCTTTCCAAACACAGGCTAAGGGTTTGAAGCAGATGCGTGACTTTTTCTCCTATAAATGCTTTTGCAGAAATCGGCTACGAGTGTGGATTTTGTGATCCGGAGAAAAAAATTGCTCATGCACCGAAGTACTTGGCTGGCAACTGGAATTATCATCCTCCAATGGCTTTAAGGTTTTAGGCCATCCACCATTTGTCACATGGTTGCAAGGTCTATAAGAGAGAGAGAATTTACCTGGCTAACTAGGATTTAAATAATGAGTATGTGTGGTCTGCTAAATTGCTGGGATATATGATATTTTGTAACTAACACTTTACCTTTGCCTGATGTGAATCAAGAGACCATTTTTATCTTCTTAGATTCACATATTTTTCTTACAAATATAGGTTTTCCAGAGGTAACCTTATTGGATCAAAATTATAAACAAAGACAATAGATTTGATGACATGAAAAGTTCTAATTTGTCTATCACCTTGCCAGTGAAGAATCTTATTGTTTGCAATATAGTACATAAACAAATTAAATTAGGATGGATTATGGGATATTAAACAAAATGAATAAATTAGATAAGTTTATAAAAAAAATTGCCCATGCCCAAGTGAAAATAAGACCATGTTTTCAATTGTATATCATGTGGTTTAATTTTTAAAGTATTTTATGTATTGTTTGCTAATTCATGATATACAAGTAATCCAAGTTTTAATTGTCAAAATATATCTGGAACTAAAAATGTTATTGTTATATACATGTCAAATATACATCTCAATTAATAGTCAGATGTGAGATACTCAAATCTATTTCATTATTTTTTTGATACACAAAGTTACACCGGATATTCCGGAATTAAACGAGGGAAACCGACTCCTGCAAGGTTATCAATGATAAAAGGTAATGGGCTTGGTGTTGGTTCCATAAAATAGAATTCTTTTAAAAAGTGCTAGGCGCTAGTCGAGCGGTCGAAGGTTAATCGAGGTCTAGGCGGGGATTAATCGGGGTCTAGGCGGACTTAGGCTCTAGTCGGCAAGGTTTAGGTGCTAGGCGTAGTCTGGCGGCGATCATCAAAATAACGCCTAGGCGGACCTAGACGGAGGCTTTTAAAACAGTGTAAAATAGTGACCACTAGTGGTAAAAATGCCGCCAGCACACCGATTAGATTTTCTGGAGATATGATCCAATTTCACCACCAATTTGGTGATAATAGCATTTAATTTTCACTAGACCGGGCTGGCCGGATTCGGCCCGAGCTTGATCGGGTTTTGGATAAAAAAATATCAACCAAAATCCAGTCCGACCCGCATTTAAAATTTGGGGTTCGGACTGTAGATTTGGATTAGGCTTGGGTACTTACACATAAAGTATCGAGCTTGAACGGGTTCGGGTTAGGCTTTTTTAAAAATTGAGTGTCCAACCCGATTCATAAAAGCGGGTAACCCGACCCACGAACAGGTGTAATCAGGACCAACTCATCCACAATTTCACTTTCCACTTCAACCATTACATTGTTATACCCATGCTCCCAAGCAAGGGTTAGAACCTCCGAGAGACCCCACAGCCTTCATAGCATAACACTTGCCAATGTTTCTTCCAAAGCCCAAAAATCCATTTCTCTTTGTACATCTTTTAGGATGCCTCCTGCAGAAGAAGCACGTTTCTTGAATTGATTGCACAAGTGATCAAATTCCGGTCACCAAACCTCGGGATCTTGCAACCTATGCTCAAAGATAAAACTGTTTTTATCTTTCCATATTATCCATCAAGTAACTCAAAAAATAAAATTCCATCTTAACCCACTCACACTATAATCATATCTATTTCATTTTAACAAGATTAAATTCAAATTTCTAAAACTGATTAGTGTTGCAGTATATGTCATAATTCTTATGGTTGTAAATTCTTTTGATAATGTAAAATGGATCTTACTAAAATCTAGGTTGCAGAGTTGTTATTTTCAATAAATATTCTTCATGATTTCCTTCTGTTTTTATGACAAACTTTTCCTATCTTAAAATATGGTGAATAATGTTTTTAATTGCATTAGGATATTTTTTATTTATCTTTTATTTACAGATGTACAAGTCGAATTGTACTTCGTATTTTCGTATTCATGAAATTATCATGTTTTGTAAAAATTGTTTGGTGGTAGTAGTAAGTAGTTGCCAAATCTTTTTACTTGCTTTAAACTTATTGCCAAAAAAGAGCTACCAACAACATAACATCTAAACTAAGCTATACTAATTTTATATGAGAACTTCTGATATATAACATTTCCCTATCTAAATACATTTGACCAACGTCAATGACAATTTAAACTGTTTAAATGATATACATTGTTTATTTTAATTATAAGAATTACATATTCCATAATTTATACTTACATGTTAAAATATAATTGAAGTCCTTGAAAATTTTCCTACAAAAGCACACTCTGAATGGTGGTCAACAGCCAACTCCACTATTAATCAAAGTGCCCAAGTTGTTAATTCTACGTGCTTATTCTTTAATTTCAACCAGTGGCGGAGCCAAACCATCAAAAGAGGGTGGGCAAAATTTTGTTAGAAAAAAATTCCAGATAAACTCTTCATTCTTTTAACATTGCAATTTTAAAAATTATCGTGAATGAGCATCGTAAACAAGATAACTTGTTCGAGGATTGCAAGAAAATAGGTCAAACTGTGTAAATGCATATTTGATCTTTGTGTATATAAAATAAGATAAAATAAAAATTACAATTTTTACTGAGAAATAAAGTGATATCAAACAAAATTTTATTAACAAAAAGATTGTACTATAAAAATTGAATGAAACATGAACCAAAATGAATTAAAATCAACTAAGATTTTCTCTCTTACGTTTCCCCCGTATAAGTTTTTAGTAAGTCCAAATGTACTCACATTTTATTTTGTATATTCAGTATTATTTTTTTACTGAATAATTATTCAGTATTTAGAATAGTCTACAAATCATTTTAAATAATAATATATATCATTATGCTAATTTTCATATATTATATATTCTAAATTATATCTAAAATTTAGTTTTTTTTAATAATGTAATAATAAATATGGAATTTTTTTAAAAATAGTGTTTACATCAAAATTTAGTTGTTGAATTAAGTCATTAACTATTACAATGTTGACATAATACTTAATTAATGTATTATAAATTTAAAGTTTGATGACATGCCAATTATAAAGTCGTAAGTATTAATTTAGCAAATGGTGATTAAAAGAATTAACAATGCTTGGCTTTGTAATTAATGCGTAAAATCACTACTTTCTACGAAATCAAAATAGTTCAAAAGTAAGAAAACAAAGAGTCCCAAAAAAATTAGTCATATTGTTAATTCACTTCTTCCCCACTTCATAGTTCATATGAGCAAAAAAAAGAAGTCATTGACGGTGAAATTAAACTCATTCATCAATCCCTAATTTGCTCTCAAGGTCATTCACTCCTTTTAGTTTCACTTCGTCAATATCTTATCTTTCTCTCCTCCTTTCCAATAACGGTGCTAAGATGTAAAATGAGGTGGGACTATCCGATCGATGAGTGGCCAAGCACCAATTATAAATTTTGGTTGGTAAAAAATTGTAATTCGACAAATATTCCAATAAAATAAATAAATGACTTTAATTTAATTCAACGAAAAAAAATATTAATAATGTTAATTTCTCACATCCAATTAATTTTCAACCAATTTCAATATACTCCAACTTCAATAAATCTAATTAAAATTCAGCTTCAATATAAATAAAATTTCAAATCAATTCAATTCAAAAAATACTAATGTAATTCAATTTCAATAAATATAATTCTTATTCAATGCATATAAATTTTTTAATGTACTTTGAAAAAAAAAATAGAAAAGAAACATTAGGTAAAATTTGAATGATATGGGAAAAGGTGAAATAGAAATCCATGTGTTAGAGAGGTTCCACATTCACCAAAAAACTCACATTGAGTAGGGAAAATTTTATTAAAAAATAATAAATAAAAGCACATAATGTTAGAGCCTGGCTATGATAAGTGTATAATTACACTTAATATCATATTAATTTTACACACTAAACGTTATAATTTAAGTCATTTTTATACTTCATATAAAAGATTTTATGTAGTATGTAGTTGTTTTTTATGCAAATGCGGATACTAGGTAAATCTTGGGAGTAAAATGATCAAAAGTGGAATTCTATGAAAAAAGAGTGAAAAAGGTGTGAAAAGATAAGTGGAACTCAAAGATTTGGCTTAGGATCGAAGTTATCGAAGATCGATGAAGTTACAAGGAGAATTCTAAAGAAAAATGCAAATCACGGTCACGACAATCATTCGCAGTCGTGACTTATTCCTCTTCAAAACAGAAGTCTGCCAATCAAAGATTCACACTCGTGGCATTGACGGTTTTTTGGCTTTATCCTCTTAACTACCAACTGCCAAATAAGTATGATCAACCACCATCAATCGCTATCAAATCCTTACGAAAAAAACACTTATCAGAAGTAAACCAATCATGAAAAGGTGCCTATCCATTGTGGATTATATCAAAGCTTCTCAACCAATCACAATGAGGAGATACAATCATTCACCAATGGACACAACCCTTCATTTAGATAGACGCAACTCTTTGAACTCTATAAATAGGGTTCTAATCCTCACAAATTTTGTGCATGAAGTGCACCAAAGTGACACCATAAGAGAGGAGAATATTAGAGTGCAATAAGAGAGTTAAGTATAGTGTGTGTAGATAAAGAGTTCGCTACATTCATAAGCGTTAGCAAGAAAATATTTAAGTGATTCAAATCCTTGTTTTGATCACTAGATTCTCTACATTCTTGAGCGATTGTTGTATAAGTTTACTTGCAAATCACTTATCAATAAAAGTTTTCGTTCTTCAATATTTTGTTCGATATTCACAAGGAATAGCATCCTAGCAGAGGTTGTTGGGTTTTGATTATCATAAGGTGAAGTTTTGTTGATTCTGAGCTCAGAGACAAGAGTGACTTAGCAGACAGCAAATGGAGATTCATACTGAGTTAGAAGACCACTCAGCAGGCAGTATCAATAGTATGTACTGAGTACTATCCATACTATGTCAAATGTTCACTCCACGAGTCAAGAAGAACTAAGTCAAAAGCTCACTCAGCAGGCAGTCACGGAGAACTGAGTCAGAAGTTCACTCAGCAGACAGATACAAAGAATTGAGTAAGATATTCACTCAGCAGACGATCACTTAGCAAAACGACAGCAAAGCATTGAAGCATACAACAACTCAGGATACTGAGTTAAATGATAGCTTACTGAGTCAAACGATTACTCAGCAAGAAGCAACGAAGTATTGTACATACTGAGTTAGAAAGTTATCAAGCCTCAGAAGATATAAGCAGAAAGTACTCAGAGGTACTGTGCTAACTCAGAAGCACAACGGAACAGTTATACCTCAGAGGACGTCGACACCAAAACTTAGAGGAACACTGTTACTCAGAGGTAAATAAATAGTAATGCCTCGGAAGACATCGCCAGAGGAACAACACATGCTTAGAGGTGCAACGGACTATTTCAGAGGAACACCATAGCAGAAGTGAATCAAAGACCGAAGTTTCAGAAGAAATTCAGCTGGAATTATTCTGAGGAAAATCTCAGACATTTCCACCCAGATGATGGAAGCTGATCTGGCACTAAAAGACACGATGCACTGTGTTCCACCAATAATGCTGAAATAAGTCAAGATTCCACCTAGATGACACAAAAGTCAGAAAGATAGTGGGATTTAAATAGTGACCGACAAACATATCCTGAAATCACGGTATGGGTCTTATTTGGACTTATTCATTTTCAAATGAGAGCGTGTCTGCAACGGGAGGATTCTCATCTCAATGGGAAGATTCTCCATTCAAGATAAAAGCTCAACGGGAAGATTCTTAGACCAAGTTTCAAGTTCAAGAGGAAGAATCTGAATGTAAGTCTAAGCTCAACGGAAACATTTCCTTTCTCTATAAAAGGATGTTTTTCGCCATTGAAGAAAAACAGAGACAAGAGAAGTAGAGAACAACTCAAGTGAAATTCATTTCATATCTTCACATTCATTTCTCTGTAAATACATATAGCAAACACTCAAAGTTATATCTATTTGTAAAAGAGTTAACTGAAACAAAAAGTTCAGTAACTCAGTCTATCCACTGTAGAACTGTTGTAGCGCACTAGTCGTGGTTAAGCTAGTATGAGGGAGCTTAGATTACTTGTGAGATTGTTTCTCAGGAAGATAGAGAAGCGAAGAGACTCAGATTCAGAAGAGAGATTCTGGATTGGTATATGTCGATGTCACACTAGAGATTGTTGGACGGTACTTCAACTAAAAGCCTCAGATACAGAAGAGGGATTCTGTATTGGTATAGCTCGTCGAGGTGTGCGGAAGCTTGAGATCTTGTGAGAACTTTGCTCAAGGTTATAGAGAAGCTCAGAGCCTCAGATTCAGAAGGAGGGACTTCTGAGTTGGTATAGCTCGTTAAACCAGAAGCTGTGAGAAGTACTTCAGTTGGAGCCTCAGATTCAGAAGATAAGGGATTCTGGATTGGTATAGCTCAGGAAGCTGTTAGAAGTACTCAACGTGGAGCCTCAGATTCAGAAGATGAGGGATTCTGGATTGGTATAGCTCAGAATAGCAGACTGCTGGAAGTGAATTCACAAGCTTGTAAAAGGTTTACTCTTCACTAGAAGAAGAGTTGATAGTGGATTAAATCTTGGACGTAGTTTCCAAGGACTGGACTAGGCAGGAGGCTGAACCAGGATAAAAATCACTGTTTATCTTTCTTTACTCAGCACATTTATTTCTGTGTTTAATTTAATTCTGCATCTAACAAACACATAAATAATTAAACAGGGGGAATACTGAGCTGAGTACTGCTACTCAGCAGGAACACTAGCTGCTTCAGAAGCGAAGTTCTGAAGTACTCAGTAAACTCGAAAAAGAGTCATTCACCCCCCCTGACTATTTATTCACCCTACCGGGATCTACAAGTGGTATCAGAGCAGTACTCTACTTACAGATTTAACAATCTAGAGTAAAAGATCATAAATGGGTGAAAATAGCATGAGGTATTTACCTGGCAATATGATCGCACAGATTCTCCCAGAAGGACTGTTTGTGTCCAGACCCCTACTATTCTTTGGATAGAATTATACATTCTGGAAAAATAGAATGAAAAATTTTATACAGTTTCAGGACATGTATGCTTGGCTTGCTATAGCCAATGGTCCATACATTCCTACAGTAACTGTAGAAGGGGTGGTCTCTCCCAAACTTGAAAATGATTTTAATGACTCTGACATGAAAAGATTACAGAGCAATGCAGCTGCAATTAACTTCTTACATTGTGCTTTAGATGTTGCAGAGTACAATAAAATTTCAGGTTGTGAAAGTGCCAAGGAGATCTGGTAAAAGCTAGAGGTGACCTATGAAGGGACAGACAAGGTCAATGAATCAAAGATTAACTAGAATCTCCGTCTCTACGAGCTGTTTGAAATAGAAGAAGGTGAATCAATCTCAAGCATGAATTCAAGATTCACCAGCATCATCAATGAGCTGAAGAGACTAGGTAAAAGCTTCTCAGAAGAGGAGCAAGTAAAGAAAATTCTCAGAAGCTTAACTGAGAAATGGCAGGCCAAGAAGACTGCAATAGAAGAAGATCAAGATCTCAAAACTTACAGGTATGATGAACTTATTGGTTCATTAATTACTCATGAGATGTCTATGCAGAACTTCCAAAAGAAAGACAAGGCCAAGATAGAGACAAAGAAAGCAATAATCCTTAAAGCAGAAGTCAATGAAGACTCATCAGAAGACAATGAGGATATTGCTGTGCTGGCCAAACAATTTAAGAAGTTCATGAAGAGAAAAGCAGGAACTTCTCAAAGGCTTTAGAAGAGAGGAAGCTTCCCTCAGAAGCTAGAGCTCCAAAAGAAAGAAAAGACCACTTGCTTTGAATGTCGTCAAGAAGGATACATCAGGCCCAATTGTCCTAAGCTGAGGAAGGATAAAGGAAAGAAAGCAGTGGTAACTACTTGGAGTGACAGTGAGGATGAAAGCACTGCTGACTCTTCAGATAATGGAGAAACAGCACACATCTGTTTCATGGCTGTTGATAATATGTGCCCAATTGTAGAATCATGGCATAGTAGCACAGAGATAATTTCATCCTCAGGAGAAACTTCACAGGAAGATGAGGTAAACTCTAAATTTAAAGTTCCTAATGAAGTTATGGAAATACTTGCACAAATGTTTAAGCAGGTAAAAAAGAACAAGAAGCACATGATGCTTCTTGAAGAAAAGCTTGAAGACTACTGTGTCCAAGACACAGCAAGCGACAGCTCCACCAAAGCCATCCACAAAAGGATAGGAGAACTTGGAGAAGAGGTTGAGAAACTGAAGAAAGAACTGACTCTAGTAGGAGTTAATGCAAACAACCTCAGCAGAAGAGTAATGCTGCTAGAAGGGCATCTACCAGGAAAAATCACTCTGCCCAGCACATCAGTTTCTGCGAAGAAGAAGTTTGCTCAGAAGAAGGATCTTCAACAGCAAAAAGGGCATCCACAGAAGAAAGATGTTCCTTAGAAGACCAAACTTCCCCAGAAGCAAAGGTTTCAACAAAAGAAGCATCAAGGTCAATCCTCAGCTCCTAAACAGAGAAACTACAAGGAGTACGGATATAGGTATGGCGAACTTAGTCATCAAAAGAAAGGATCTCAGAAGATGACATATCCACTGACTGGAAGAAAGATCATACCACGGAGGTAACCAATGCAAAAACCTGCTGACCATGGTTCATCCTCCAGAGCCTTGAAGGAAAAGAAGGCCAAAGAAGATACAAAAGTATTCTGTAATTTCTACGGAAAGAAGAATCATGTAACCTCAATGTGCAGGTTCAAAAATGGTTTTTATGATTCTTATACTTGGCCAGAATCAACCTACAAAGCACCCGAACCCAAGGGAAACTGGGTTCGTAAATTCTAACCATTTGCTTTTACAGAAAAGTCTTAGGTCCACAACAGGTCAATAAAATCAACATCAAGACAGTGGATGCCCAAGACATACAGCTGGAGATGAGATATCATTCATCTCTTCAGAATGCAAAAGATATGGGAATGATAGCTTGGAGATTGCCAACTAAAGCTCAGCCGAATTGGGTTAAGGTACTCATGAAGAATACACTCCAGAAGCAACCAAGGCGCTCGCCCAAAATGATCGTGTGAAGGAGACAAGAACCTAGGTGAATCATCCAGGAGGAGTGATTCATGATGTGTCTCAAATGTATGTCTCATGGAGAGACAACTCAACACGCAGACAAATCACTCAGCACGGAGGTAAAAGAAGACTGAGGACGCAGAACGAGGGAGAAACTGAGTAATAATCAGTTTAGCATCTGAAGACGAGACTACAAAGTCAAAAGTCAAACTTAGCATGTGCAGAACTCAACAACAGGCTCGGTTAATCAAAGGGAGTAACATGTCTTAGAGGGAGAAACATTTCTCAGAAGGAACAGTCATCCTCTCAAGGAATCTACAAAGGTGTTCCTTAGAAGAGATAACCCGGGAGTTAATCTATCTTTCAAAATTTCAAAAACCCGAATCCTAAGTCGGATTGATAGGTTATAACTATTCATATTCCACCGTCTTTCTAGCACTTGACGATTTCTGAAAAACATAGACGGTAAATGCTGAAACCGTTTTCATTAATCATTAGCAAATTACTGCTCTATCCTTCTAAAAAAACTTCCTCTATAAAAGGGTAAAGACTGTTCATCATCCAAACACTTTACTCAAACTCATAGAAATCCTCAAAACTCTCTGAGAAAACCCTTTCTTCTCAAGAACCCTAATTCTTTCAAACCGTTCAAACAAAGATGGCACCCAAAAGAACTCGCTCTTTAAAAACTAAATCCAAAGATCAAGTTATCATCAACATCCCTCCAAAGACCTTTGAACTTGTTCTATACAGGTCAAATCCCTCAACCATCATTCCCTAGTGATTTCTGGGTGATAATGCATTTCGTGAAGCACCATCTTTCAAACCCACTATTGAGTTTCACCACTTGGAAACTTGGTTGAAACTGAAGGAACAAACCTTTCCAAAGATTGTCTCTGAGTTCTATACAAATCTACAAAGATGTACTGTCAGTGAGGAAGAATTCAAGACCAAGGTAAAGGGAAAGGAGATAATCATTACTCCTGCTATTTTAGCTAATTTGCTAAATTTGAAAGATGAAGGCGTAGCCTTAAGTAGAGGCTATGAAGACACAACTCAATATGACAAGAAAGCCTACATGCCAAAAGGCTGGTTTGGAGAAAAGATCAGCACTTATATGCCTCAGGAGCCGACGTACTGGCAGTTCACAATGGCACTTCTTCTTCTTCAAAAGATGAACTAACCAAATGTTGTATCAAGTTATGGCACTACATCCTGGTCCATTTGGTTGAGAAAAGGAAGCTCATCTGGCCTATTGTCATAATGCAACATATGCTTCACCACAAGTTCACACTTGGTGGCTTAATCAGCAGGATTGTGGCACTCAATCAGATTGACTGCTCAGAGGAAGAAGGATTGATGGGTAGCGAGATTGTGAGGGAGACCTTTGACGAAAAGGTAGATTATGGGATAAAATGGGACAGAGAAGAAGCCCTGAAGAAGGACCTAGCCAGAAAGCAGAGAGAAAAGGAGTTGAGAGCTGCAAAGAAAGGTGAAGTGGCTAAAGGAGTTGAGAAAGTCTCACCCAAGAGACAGAGAGAGCCAGTGCTGAAACTGGAAGAGGTCCCTAAGGTAAAGAGGAGTAGAATCAGCAGAAGTAAGGCACTTGATGCTGAGGGAGTTGCCAAGACATCTGAAGTCACTGAAGGGAAAGTCTAAGGAATTACTTATTTAATGAATAAGTTCCAGTACGTGGCAAGGCCAGAAGAGTATAGCAGCTCAGATGATGAAGAGGACAATCAACCCATCAGTATTCTGAAAAAGAGAAAAAGAGGAGAATTTAATCCTAACTTAGCCATACCAAGTGATGACAAAACTGAGTATGAGGAAGAGGATTTGCCTATAAAGAAAGTCAAAACTTACGAGGAAATCGTCATCTCAGAAGACGATCCTCAGAAAGATGAGATGGTAAAAGCTATCAACCAGAGTATAGTTCAAGCTTACTCTTAGATTCCTTCCAAAGGGACTGTTGGTGACTTGAAGATTGTCATTGAAGAGGCAGAGAGGAAAGCTCAGTCAGAAGGAAGAAGGACTCCAGCTCCAGAAGAGTACATAGCAAAGATGAAGGAGAAAAGCACTTCTGAAACTGAGGAGGGTGACTCAATAGAAGTGGATGGAGGAATACTGGAAGGGACTTCAGTAGATTTTGACTTACCCTTAGGAGCTCTTCCAATAGCTCCAAGTCCCATACCTCCAAAGCTGGCCAATCCTACCAACTTCGTACTGGAAAAGAAGCCACAGTCTACACCAAAAGGATCACCAGAGCTCCATAATGAAGATCCTATTATAGTAGTAGCCTCTGTCGCTTAGGAGGTGGTCAAAGAGCTTGAGGCTGAGGCCAAGCAAGCTGAGTATACTGAGAAGGAAGCTGAGACAGCTGAAGAGAAAGAGGAAGCCAATAAGCCATCTCTGCTGAAAGAGAACGTGCTAGAGGATGATCCGTTCCTATTGGCCATCTAGAAGAAGAAGAAGTCAGCCGAAGCTGAGTGGGGAGTTAAATCATTAGCTTCATATCCTGCCACCGTATTCATATCAATGGCACGCTTAGTATTTGCTGAACACAATCTACAGCCAGAAGATATAAGGGAGGATGACGAGGCAGATGAAATTGAGGGAGAACATGAGAATGTGTTGCTGAAAGATGATTCAGATGAAGAAGTTAACGCTGCTCAACACAAAGAACAACCTACTCAGCAACAACAGCACTCCTCAGTTCCAAAGGTCTTGGTGGATCCCAACAGCTCAATTAATCTTATTCCCAGACCTGTGGATCAGAGAGTCCATGGAGATGAGTCTCTTGATAGCAGAAGGTGGTTGATTGGTGGCATTGCTGAAGGAGCAAAATCCAGCACCTCAATTCCTGTCAATTCCCTCCATCATATCGGGAAGACTCTTGATGACTTGCTAACTATGGCACTCTGCCTTAACAACATAGTAGTGGATATTCAGCTAGTTCCTTTCAACCGCCAACTAGCTCAAAGTGTATCACTCATCTCAAAGTTAGCACAGATTATAATGCAGAGAGCTGACAGCATTCCTTTTCCATCTCAGATTCATTCTAAACTGATCAAGCATCTGCAGCCACTGATGGAGACTATGCTCAGCAACTATGTGGATATCCTAAAAGATTTGAAAAAAGTAAATGATTTCATGGAAATTGGAGAAAGAGGGCTAGAAATGATCCATGATGAAGCAAATGGAGTAAAGGATCATTCCTAGAGTCAGTACGCTGACATTCTATCTACACTAGGAACAGCCATAGAGCGTGCTTCAACAGATCTTTCCGTGGAGCTGAGAACTAAGATCCAGGCGTTAAGGACTCAGAATGCCTGCTGCTTGTGGCAACAGGAGAAGATCCAAGACAGTCTTGCTGAGTTATTAAAGCACACGAATGATTCAAAAGCTGAAACTCTAAAAGCAATTCTGGACTCCAAGAGACAGATCAAGGCTGAGATCTCAAAGGCAATTGATGCTGCTCATCAAAAAATCACTGAGTCAACCTTTGCCCAGAAAAATGAAGCTGTTGATGACATTAGAGATAAGCTAAAAGAACATGCTAATGCCCTTACTAAGATCACAACTGAAGCGAGAGATACTGTGATAGCAAGGAATGCCAACACATCAGTAGAGCTTCAGAAGAGCATTGACAGCCTAAGTAATCAGCTTAATGGCCTATCTCTTCATTCTTTCTGCTCTCACGACAGCCAGATTATTCCATTCCTACAACATTTGACTAATGGACTCAACACTCAGTGGATGTGGAACCAGAAGGCACTACAAGTAATACTTGAAAGCATTTTTCCTTCTGTATCCAGCAAGGTAGCAAGGTTGATTCAGCAGATTGTTCCCCCTCTTCAAGCCAATGTGACAGCCATTCAGGAAGTAGTCCAGAGGTTCACGCTTGATGAGAAGAAGATTACCGCTCATGTTGTTGGTACTGAGTGGAGGGAGAAGGACAAGCACACCTTCAACCAAATATGGGAAAGACGGATGATCTCCAACCAACCATCCAGCAGCGCCGCCATGGAGATCGATCAGCAGCAGGAACATGGAGATGATGAATTCACAGCACTGAACGAGAAGCCATTGTATTTGAATTCATTCATTGTAATTTTACTGAATGTAAAAACTTGTAATTGTCATTAATAAAAAGTTTTTACTTTCTGCTTCAGCAGTACAACTCATTGTTGTACTGATTTCCTTGTATTGATAGAACCTATGTATTGGATTATGAGGGAGTATGAGGGAGTAAGTACACAAAGTACATCCTGTGCTTGGCTTCACTCAGAACCAACAAAATGAGGGAGATTGTGGGGTTCTGATTATAATAAGGTGAAGTTTTGTTGATTCTGAGCTCAGAGACAAGAGTGACTTAGCAGACAGCAAACGTAGATTCATACTCAGTCAGAAGACCACTCAGCAAGCAGTATCAATAGTACTGTGAGCATGGGATTTTTACGCCCGACTCGCGAGTTCGATGATGAAACTGTAATATTTTTCCTTTGCTAGTCGTCCACTTTGACAGGGTCTCGGAGGTCCTCAGGAGGAGCATTCCTTGTTTCTTACGAACCTTAAATATTTTCTAGGTCACCTCATCAGTAAATAAGTCCAATTTGAACCAAAACAGACTAGAAATCCAATATAGACACCGATGTTACTAACATCGGTACCGATATCATCTTTATAGATAGATCGAAAACACAGTTTCTGCATTAGTTGGGTCAAAAAGACCCAACTTTAACCAAAAAAAATAAAAAAAAAGTGGTAGAAAAGTATGCAAAAGAAAACAAAAATAGGTGAGAACTTGGACTTTTTGGATTGAAGGGAGCCCATATGTGGACTAAAGTGGCTGCCATTTTGAAAAGAAAAAGGGAGGGGGGAAGTGAATTGATGGTAAAAAGAAGAAACATGGGAAAGAAATGGAAAGAAGAGAAGGAAGAGTTATAGGAGAAGGAAAACACTTAGCAAAAACATCAAATTTCACCTCAAAACACTTGAGATTTTGGGTTACCAAGCTTGAATCCTCAAGTTTTAGACTTGAACGGATAGTCTACAACATCTTCATCACACTTTGGAAGGTTACTACACCTTTCAAATCACTTACTGGGAATAGGTCCCTTCCAAAGATTCCCGATAAATCGTCAACCGATAACCAAAAACAACCAAAGAGAAACGAGGAGTGCTTTCCGGAGGACTTCATGGACCTTGAAGAATATGGATTCATGACTATGGGGTAAGCCTCTGAGTTTCTAGAGTTTGTGCTTACGTTTATATATTTTTATTTTTGAAGTTTCGTTTTGTTTTCGGTTTTCTTTCATTTTTGCGCACGATTCAGTTTCCTGCAATTTTTAGTATGATCTTAAATATGTTTGAGTATTTTCTCTATATTAACATATTCTACACATCCTGACCTTTCCGTAATGATAAAGATCATTCAAATCGGTTAAGTATAGTGAAAGTTATGAATTTTCAAAGTTTTGTACAAATTTATTTCGGTTTTCTTTGTAGACAGTCACTGTTTTCAATTCTGTATTTGACATAGATTTTTATTCATGATTAGTATTTTTATTAGATTTCTTAGATCATAAGGTTTCTGGAATGGTAAAGATCATTTAAAATGGATAAGTAGAAATAAATTTAAGATTTTTCAAAGTTACGTAAAATAACGGTTCACGGTTTTGGACAACGCGGACTGTTTGATACTTTTCTGTATAAAGCTGTCTTAAAAACCTGATTTTGTCACATTCAGTATATTAAACACATCATGAGCTTTCGAAAATGATAAGAATCGTTTGAATCCGATAATCGTAGTGAAAGTTATGATCATTTGAAGTTTTGAATGTTTCTGCTGCGGTTTCTGCTGTTTTTTGTGTTTTCTGCAGTTCTGGAGAAGTAACGTCGGTACCGACTTTGCTTTTGGCAGAATTCGGATTCACTCCATTTTTCTCCGTTTCGAATCATTTAAAGTCCATAACAACCCGCGGAGACCCTACTGAGATTGGAAACGCATCATTAGGGGTAACAAACCTCTAAATTGTAATTATTTGGGTCCATGTGTGATTTATTAACATGCATGTTCGGCCTAGATTTACATTTCTAAACGTCTTTTTAAGCCACCCCCATGAAGGGAACAAAACGTGTTCCCGGATAATAGTCCTCACTACTTTGCCATGCGGTCATTTTCACTAATAAAATCGACCAACATATGTGTAAATAAAAATGAACCATTTTTATTTAAATAAATTTAAATCGCCAATGTTTTAATTAGGCCACACGGGTCTCGTTAAAATCAAATCGAACATACGTGCAATATCTCGTGCTAATCTTTGTGGATGCAGGTTAGATGTATACCTAGGATTTAATTTCCCTCGGGTATTGTAAATATTTATATGGGAATTGTAATTAATAGATTAGGCGCGCGGTTGCAACCCCCGAGTTTTGTAATTTATTAATTTACTCTTCCGCATTTACTTAATGCTTGATGTATGGATTTATTGCTTTTCGCATGCACGCTAAATCATGCATTAAACATCAAAAAGACTTAAGTACGAATACGTGTAATCAAGAGAAAACGGTTTTCTGTAGATGTAATTTAATGTGATCCAATAAGAAATAAGCAACTTATCCCAAACCCGAATCTCTGTGTCTTGTTGGGCCGTCCCTCGGATGTTAAGCCTCACAGGACTCTAATTCCTGGAAAGAGCTAACCCAGGTGGCGACTCTACAACAAGAGATGACGGATTCGAGTTCGAACCGATCTGAATAACATTTTCGCCATCTCTTTCAAACCTCTTACCTGGGCCCCCGGCCCGGCACATCTTTTCCAAACACCTCGGTGGACCGCGCCTCTCATCCTGCGCGCTCTCGGCCCACCGCTCCATGTCGTCCGCTCACAAGTACATACTGAATACTATCCCTATTGTGTCAAATGTTCACTCCACGAGTCAAGAAGAACTAAGTCAGAAGCTCACTCAGCAGGCAGTCACGGAGAACTGAGTCAGAAGTTCACTCAGCAGACAGATACGAAGAACTGAGTAAGATATTCACTCAGCAGACGATCACTCAGCAAAATGACTGCAAAGCACTGAAGTAGACAACAACTCAAGATACTGAGTTAAATGATAACTTAGCTTACTAAGTCAGATGATTACTCAGCAGGAAGCAACGAAGTACTGTACGTACTAAGTTAGAAAGTTATCAAGCCTCAAAAGATAGCATTACCTCAGAAGACATAAGCAGAAAGTACTCAGAGGTACTGTGCTAACTCAGAAGCACAAAGGAACAGTTATACCTCAGAGGACGTCGATACCAAAACTCAGAGGAACACTGTTACTCAGAAGAAAATAAACAGTAATGTCTCAGAAGACATCGCTAGAGGAATAACACATGCTCAGAGGCACAACGGACTATTTCAGAGGAACACCATAGCAAAAGTGAATTAAAGACTGAAGTTTCAGAAGAAATTTAGCTGGAATTATTCTGAGCAAAATCTCAGACATTTCCACCCAGATGATGGAAGCTGATCTGACACTAAAAGACACGATGCACTATGTTCCACCAATAATGCTGAAATAAGTTAAGATTCCACTTAGATGACACAAAAGTCAGAAAGATAGTGGGATTTAAATATTGACCGACAAACATATCCTGAAATCACGGTATGGGTCTTATTTGGACTTATTCATTTTTAAATGAGAGCGTGTCTGCAACGGGAGGATTCTCATCTCAACGGGAAGATTCTCCATTCAAGACAAAAGCTCAATGGGAAGATTCTTAGACCAAGTTTCAAGTTCAACAAGAAGAATCTGAACGTAAGTCTAAGCTCAACGGAAACATTTCCTTTCTCTATAAAAGGATGTTTTCCGCCATTGAAGAAAAACAGAGACAAGAGAAGCAGAGAACAACTCAAGTGAAATTCAGTTCATATCTTCACATTCATTTCTATGTAAATACATATAGCAAACACTCAAAGTTATATCTGTTTGTAAAAGAGTAAATTGAAACAAAAAGTTCAGTAACTCAGTCTATCCACTGTAGAACTGTTGTAGCGCACTAGTCGTGGTTAAGCTAGTGTTAGGGAGCTTAGATTGCTTGTGAGATTATTGCTCAGGAAGATAGAGAAGCGAAGAGACTCAGATTTGAAAGAGGGATTCTGGATTGGTATATCTCGGTGTCACACTAAAGGCTGTTGGACGGTACTTCATCTAAGAGCCTCAGATACAAAAGAGGGATTCTGTATTGGTATAGCTCGTCGAGGTGTGCAGAAGCTTGAGATCTTGTGAGAACTCTGCTCAAGGTGATAGAGAAGCTCAGAGCCTCAGATTCAGAAGGAGGGACTTCTAAGTTGGTATAGCTCGTTGAACCAGAAGCTGTGAGAAGTACTTCAGTTGGAGCCTCAGATTCAGAAGACAAGGGATTCTGGATTTGTATAGCTCAGGAAGCTATTGGAAGTACTCAGCGTGGAGCCTCAGATTCAAAAGACGAGGGATTTTGGATTGGTATAGCTCAGGAAGCTGGTTAGAGTACTTCAGTTGGTGCCTCAGATTCAGAAGACGAGGGATTCTGGATTGGTATAGCTCAGAACAGCAGACTGCTGGAAGTGACTTCACAAGCTTGTAAAAGATTTACGCTTCACTAGAAGAAGAGTTAATAGTGGATTAAATCTTGGACGTAGTTTCCAAGGACTGGACTAGGTAGGAGGTTGAACCAGGATAAAAATCGCTGTTTATCTTTCTTTACTCAGCACATTTATTTCTGTGTTTAATTTAATTCCGCATCTAACAAACACATAAATAATTAAACAGGGGGAATACTGAGCTGAGTGCTGTTACTCAGCAGGAACAGTAGCTGCTTCAGAAGTGAAGTTCTAAAGTACTCAATAAACTCGAAAAAGAGTCATTCACCCCCCCTCTGACTATTTATTCACCCTACCGGGATCTATAGGGGTTTTATACGAGCTGGGACCGAATTCAATGCAAACACAGGAATTGCGGGAATTGACAACTCCCATTAAAGACTGGATACGGTTTGATCAACTTTAGATTTCACTTGCATACCTTACAAATTTGCTTTGCTTTCTACTTATTCTTTCTATTTCAAAGTTTATGATATGTCTATGTGTCATAATGCGTATTTAGTGTTAAGTCTTTTATGTTAATCAAGATATATGCATTCGAGCTAATTTTAAGAGTAGTTTCGGGGTTAACAATATCATGTATAATCACTGGATCTGTGATATAACGTTGTTTAGTGAGCCAACATTTTTGGAATGGTAACTTGCTAAATGTGGCTTTGTGAGAGCGACTCGTACTAAGCATAGTATTGATGTTGTCTAGGTTTATATAATTGTCTTAATTTGTTTGTGCTAGGTTTAGAAAAGTTATTTCATGTGTTACTCTGTGGCGAATCATTGAACATCTGAATATTTTGAATCAAGTTTGTTAGATTAGTTTAGTGAATCGTAACATCTTTGTTGAACTTGCATGTTTTCTCTGCTATACTTGTTTGTAGGGAAAATCTCTATATTTAGATTCTCTAGTCTTCCACATCTATAATTACTCATTTTTCATTCTAATCTTTCTATCCAAAACCTCCAATATATTTTTATTTTATTTACTCTGTTTTCCCTTGTTGATCTTTAGACTTGGTTCCTTCCCTGTGGGTTCGATATCTTTTAAAACTACATCGCAACTGTATACTTGCAGTTATCATCATTTTTCTATTTGATAAGAGGTACTGACAACACTAGTATTTTACGTGAA
This sequence comes from Euphorbia schlechtendalii, assembly GCA_949673415.1. Lineage (NCBI taxonomy): Eukaryota > Viridiplantae > Streptophyta > Magnoliopsida > Malpighiales > Euphorbiaceae > Euphorbia > Euphorbia schlechtendalii. The sequence continues at coordinate 6,724 of CATIWQ010229236.1, read as the reverse complement.
CAAGTTTTTGGCACCATTAATATATAGCCGAATTTTGTGAACAAAACTATTAACTTATCAGTAGAAAAGTGGTGAACAGGTTCACACACCCCATTGGATTCCCATTCCATTGGACCCAAGTCACAACATTTGTGTAACTTAGTTAAGCGAGTCTCATTTGTATGGCCTAGATGACAATGCTATAAGTATGAAGATTTCTCATTATCTAACTTCGATTTCTTAACTATGTTCATATTTAGAATTTCATTTTTAGTATCTAGAATACACATGCCATCCACACATATTCCACAAGCATAAAGAACATTATCGCATCAAATTTGACAATTATTATTAGAAAATAAAATCTCAAATCCTTCTGTTGCTAAATGAGAATAAAAAATATTATTCTTAGTGACAATAAGAATAAAATAGCAATTGTTCAAAACTTAAACCTATGCCATTAGGAAAATAAAGGTTATATGCCCCTTAGTTGTTGCAGCATCCCGTGCTCCATTTCCAACTCTCAGGTACATTTCCATCTTTGCAAGCCTCATACTGTTCCGCAACACCTGCATAGAAGTACATATATGAGTACCACAACCAGTATTCAATACCCATGTAGTTTCATAAGGAACTATAGAGAAATTCTCTAGTATGAACATACCTCTAGAAATTTGACCCACAACCTTCATCATTATCCAATGAGCTTGTTCTAAGAGAAATATTTTCCCTCTTCAACTATAGCTGCTTCATGAGCTTTCTCTTCATTTAAACCTTTAAGTTTCTGCAACTTAAGATCCACACCCTTCACTTGCTCCTTGAGTTTATTCTTAAACTCAATTTCATAAATCTCAAGGAAGTCCATAAGTTGGGTTAAGGTACAGTTGGGAGAATACTCCTTAAGCATCTTCTTGAAAGAATCTTATTTATCAGGTAATCTTGTCAATACAATTCCTGTCCTTTCAACTTATTATCGACCATTCTATCTTCCACACTTTCCACCGAGTTGAGACAATGAATCATAATTATTAAATCCATGCCTTTGTAAAAGCATGCGTACTTTGAGAGCATGTTGTCTAACATAAGCTTTGAGACAAACTCACAGTTTCCCTTATGCCTCTCGTAATTAATCATCTCACATGCAAAAGCATTCTTTCCAGGATGTTTGGGATTCGGACCATCAAGAACATAATCCTGGTAGTAGTTCCTTAGAACTTCTCTAACAGTACCAAACCACTCATTGAAGTAGCAAACATCATACTTTATGTTGCCAAGAGGACCGATATCAGTATGAGTATTTTTGTTAGTAATCATATTCAACCTAGATATACGATAGAAATTATTCAGACTTTAGTATATGTACATGCACTTAATATAAGGTCTTTAATTAAACAACTATTTCCTACCATTTTATCGACATTCAAATAGCCCCCTCTATTCAATTCGGGAAATCTAGTCCAACAATTTTCCTTAGTAGGTAGCATCCATACCCCATTCATTACGACCCTAGCTATAGCAGGTCAAGCCAGAACAAACAACAATGGTTGGAACCCGTCCATTTCCATATAATGCAATTGATAGTCCATTTGAGTTCTCTTTCTCAAGATGTGCATACCTAATTTTATGAATCCTCAAATATATCTCCAATCTAGTCTCATGACCAAACACGTAGTAAGGGAATGCATGGCCAAACACATAACCATATTAAGGCATTAACCCCATCTAGTCTCATGACCAAACACATTTTAAGGGAAATTATGTTGTAAATGTCTGTACATATGTTAATAAGGTTCGTATCACGACTTATGATGAGAAGATAATTTATCGCCTAAATATTGATGTAGGGATTTAATTAGTGCAGCTGGTCTCGCCCTAGTCTAGGTCTTATACGATAGATATGACTATGATAATAATAATTCCAGGCTATTTGGAATTATTAATCTAAGGGAACATACTCAAGACTAGTATATCATAATCCTCCCATTATGCCAAGACTCCACCTAACATGCAAAACAAACAAGGTCCATGTTTAAGTTCTTGAACCTATGTCTATAAGTTTTAATTTAACAATTTAAACCACAGTTGTAAAACTATATGCGGAATCAAATACTCATACAAGAAATCAACCAAGACATAAAATTCCCTCGGGCACGCTTGAACCTAATACTAATGGAGATTTCTAAGTGGGAGAGGCCCTTAAAATAATTGAGCAGTCAAGTCTAATCCATTCCAAAATAACCTCGGGCACTTTGATTTGTTGTACCGAAGACAATTATGATTTAAAGATTTTTTTTCTTTTAATCGAGTGAAGTACTAGACGACCCTCAATTTGAAGCATTTACATGTGTGGTAAATCATTGTTAATTTATATGATAATCATCTAGACTAAGTTTGAGAAAAACCTGAATCTAGTTATCACATCAGTTTCTATAATAGGAATTGAAGCCTAAGCCATGCATATCATACATTAATGAATTCATAGAAAACATCATTTCAACATATTATCATCAACCATGCATAGAATATGGCAGGCTCTTAAACTACTAATGGTTAATTAATGCAGTAATTGAACAAGCAAACTTGCACGGTGGAATTTCAAAACTTAAAATTAACCCTAAAGGATCTACGAAGCATGCCATGATTGATATAATATAAGTTGAAATGTACCATAGATGCTCATATATTTTATAAAACTTAATAGAAGAAACCTAGCATCTAAGCTAAGAGCATTACTAATTCATGCATGCCATTCTGTTGGAGTGGTGTTCCCTTAGAACAATTAGATAGCACTCTGTTAGAGCTAGCCTCCAAAATAGAACAACCTCTATGATTGATCCACACGGATCCCGAACAACCAAAACCTCCCGTAGAAGAAAAACTTGTTGGTTAACAGCAGTTGCTAGACCACTCGAAGACCAACCCAAAAATATAACTTAGAAGGATTTTTTCCAAATATGAATAAGCCTTCAAAAGAATTCTTGTGACAGTAGAGAAATTCATGGAGGATCTCGCAAAAAGGTTGCAAAAAAAGATGTCAAAACTCAGAAGGAAACTTTGAGCTGAAGCAAATTGAAATGAAGGGGTGGATAACTATTTATCATTGGAGGGGAGCAAAAAGCTCCCCTAAAAAATTAATGTGATCCCTCTCATGGGTTACCGCACGGAGCTCCATTTCCGCAGAGGTTTACCCGCATGCACAACCCATGTATGAGGGCTATGTGGCTACCACAAGGCAAGCCCTAATGGGCTTACCTTATCGCATAAGCCTAGGTTGAAGGTTATCCTGCAAACCAAGCTTACAGGCCATGCAGGCCCATGCATGTGCTGTCAGCAATGCTTGCGGGCCTGTAGCACACCACCATGGGACTGGCCTTGTGCCAATGCATGCTAGAAGCCTGCAAGCCAAATTACTTGTGGGGTAGTTAGACATTTGCTTGTTTGCGAGGCCCACTCGCAACGGGAACAATTCTCTTGCTTTCCCCTGTGCAATTTTTCCAAAAAACACCTCATTAAAACCTTTAATTATTACTTGTTCCAACCAATTAATAATTCATTCAACTTGTTTGACTTTCTTTATAATCTTTGCATAGACCCAGTTTATAAGTCCTATACTTAGTCCGATAAAGACCCAATGTGTGTTACCTCATAGGATCTCAAAGTATAGAGCTTAAACTTGACTTCCCATCTGAGAACCTTTAGGCTTATTATTCCAGACCGATATGGAACCTGATAGCTCTAGATGATTGTTTGCCACTTTTCTACTGATAAGTTTAATATAATATGGTTCCAGAATCTCGTGAACTGTTGGCTATCAACTACGCCAAAAATCATGTTCACATATAAAATGTAGGTGTTGTCAATCCCCCTTACCACATAGAAAATGATGATAACTGCAAGTATACAGTTGCGATGTAGTTTTAAAAGATATCGAACCCAAAGGGAATGAACTTGGTCTAAAAATACTAGGGAAGCTTAAAAGTAAATAAAATAAAAATATTTTAGAGATTTTTGTTATGGGTAGGAATATTAAAATAAAAAGTACGGGTTGCTCTCACATAGCCACATTTAGCAAGTTACCATTCCAAAAATGTTGGCTCACTAAATAGTGTTATATCACAGATCCAGTGATTATAAATGATATTGTTAACCCTAAAACTACTCTTAAAATCAACGCCACTGCATATAATTTGATTAACATAAAAGACTTAGCACGAAATAAGCATTATGACACATAGACATAACATAAACTTCGAAATAGAAAGTATAAGTAGAAAGCAAAGCAAAGTTGTAAGGTATGCAAGTGAAATCTAAAGTTGATCAAACCGTATCCACTCTTTAATGGGAGTCGTCAATTCCCACAATTCCTACGTCTGCTTCGAATTCTGTCTCGGCCCATACAGAACCTCCGCTAGGATGCTATTATTTGTGAATTTTGAACTAACGAATGTTGAAGAACGAAAACTTTTATTGATAAGTGCTTTGCAATTACACTCATATAACAAACGCTCGAATATGTAGAGAAATCTAGTGATCGACATAGGGATTCGAATCACTTAAACATTTTCTCACCAACGCTCATGAACATAGTGGAAACTAAACATTTTTACTCTCTATCTATACACATATTATGCACTACTTTTCCACCCCTTCTTTCTGCACCATATGCCACTGGTGGTGCATGAAATTTGTGAAGAATTGGAGCCCTATTTATAGTGTTTGAAGGGTTGTGTCTATCCAAATGAAGAGTCACATCCATTGGTGAAAGATTGCATCTCATCAATGTGATTGGTTGAGAGACTTTGATTTAATCCATAATGGATAGGCATCTTTTCATGATTGGTTGACTCCTGATAAGTGTCTTTTCGTTGGTAGTTGATGGCGGTTGATCATGCTTATCTGGTGGTTGGTAGTTAAAATGATAATACCAGAAAACCGTCCATGTCGCGACCGCAATAGGTGATTCACAACCGTGAATCTTTTGTTGACAGATTTCTATTCTTAAGTGACCAGGTCACGACCACGAATGATTATCACGACTGTGAATGGAGTTTTCTTATGAAATTTCCTTACGACTTCACCGATCTTCGACAACTTCAATCCTAAGCCAAATCTTTAAGTTCCACGCATCTTTTTCCACCTTTTTCACTCTTTTTTCATAGAATTCCACTTTTGATCATTTTGCTCCCAAGATTTACCTAGTATCTGTATTTGCATAAAAAACAACTATATACCACGTGAAATATTTTATATGAAGTATAAAAATGACTCAAACTATAGTGTTTAATGTATAAATTTATCATGATAATAAGTGTAATTATACACTTATGATACCCCCACACTTAACTTTTGCCTTGTCCTCAAGGTAAATTCAACAGAAGTGTATAAATTTGGTAAACCAGTTCGTACCTTATTGACGAAAGACTATTGCAGAGAGTACCACATTCCACGTTGTAAAAAATTTCAAGTAGAAGTTCAAAATTTCCCACAAATTAGTAATGTGTGATTTATATAGTTCAGTTGCGGACCTTTGTTCATAGTGGAGAGTCTATCGAATTGTAATCTTCATATAAGCATTATATGCATACTTGAATATTACCTTCTCTTATGCATAGTATAAAGTATAAAGGACATAAAGAGCACACTTTGATTAATTTCTCTCAAGGCATTTTTAGGTAACCTAGGATGCTAAAAAACACTCATAGTGGTTGCATTTTATGCTCCATACCACTCTCCCCTTTTTTCAATGGTTGCATTTTATGCTCCATACCACTCTCTCATTTTTTTCTTTTAAGCATATATTTTTGAAGTACTTTATACTTTGAACCCATTTTTCGTACTATGCTTTCTTTTCTTTTCACTCAATGAATGGTTGCAGTTTCTGCTCCGTATCATTCCTCACCTTTTGCATAACTCATTGGTTATCCTCTCTTTCTTTTGATTTTTCATTAATACCCTCACCCATTATTGATCAATTTCAAAGTATTACGGCTATAGTTTCCTAACACTTTAAACATACTCAATAATTATAGGATCTATTCAAGATTTGCACATAAAACTCATAGTAAGAATACCATTAGATATTACTCCACTTAAACTTATCGGAAGAATTAAACTAAAACTATATAACTTATACTAATTCACATTGCATCGAAATATAAATTGAAACTTACTTGGAATGTTGCTCTTGAATGTTACTCACCACTCATCCTTGCCAAATCGATAAATGTTGTGCTACTAACGCTCAAATTCAACATGCGCACAAATTTTTGCACTAACATCAAACTTGTAAAACCTAACACTCAAAATAACCTTGGACAATTGGTAGTAAAGCATAAGAAATGATAATGTATAACTAACAAAATATCATGAAAAATTTTCAAATTTCTTCGATTTTTTTTTAATTTTAGTCATTTTTTTTGGATTTTACAGGATTTTTACAAATGCCCCCCACACTTAAAGAACACAATGTCCTCATTGTGAGACATTATAAAAATCAAAAATAAAATCTAAAAACTAAAAGCTGAAAACTGGTTTAAAAATGATTGAAAACTAGAAAAGATAAGGAAAGGTAAAACCCGATCAATGTGAAGGAGAATCTGGTGGACTAGGAGTGAATTGACAATTTTGTTTTCTAAAGAATGAAAGTAATTTCCGAAGCATCGACTTATTACTTTTCTTTAGAATTTTCATGTCTTTCTTCATAACTCCAAGTTCCGCTTGGCAATTATCCAACTTAAGTTGCATA
>CATIWQ010229192.1:0-15075 GCA_949673415.1 Euphorbia schlechtendalii | reverse complement strand
AATTTCTTCAGAATCTCCTTGGTATACTTAGATTGATTTATGAATATCCCATGTGGACTTTGTTTGATTTGGAGTCCTAGAAAGAAGGTTAATTCTCCCATCATTGACATCTCAAATTCATGTTTCATTTGAGAGCTGAATTCTTTGCACATCCTTTCATCAGTGGCTCCAAAGATGATGTCATCAACGTAGATCTGAACAAGAAGAATGTCCTTGTTTTTTCTTTTGATGTATAGAGTTGTGTCTGTCTTGCCTCTAATGTACCCCTTTGAGGTGAGAAAGTTTGTTAATCTTTCATACCAAGCTTTGGGTGCTTGCTTCAAACCATATAGAGCCTTTTTTAGTTTAAATACATGATGAGGGAATTTTGAGTCTTCAAAGCCTAGAGGTTGCTGAACATAGACTTCTTTTGAGATAAATCCATTAAGGAAGGCACTCTTTACATACATTTGATACAATTTAAATCCCATATGAGATGCAAAGGCACAAAGGATTCTTATTGCTTCAAGTCTAGCTACTGGAGCAAATGTTTCATCATAGTCTATCCCTTCTTGTTGATTATACCCTTGAGCCACCAGTCTTTCTTTATTTCTCACTATGTTTCCTTCTTCATTAAGCTTGTTTCTAAATACCCACTTAGTGCCGATGATGGATTTGTTCTTTGGCCTTGGGATAAGATCCCATACATCCCTTCTAGAGAACTGGTCCAGTTCTTCTTGCATGGCCATCATCCAACTTTCATCATGTTCTACATCCTCAAACGCTGGATGACTTGTCATTCTGCTGAGTTGCCTTCTGGTGAGAACGGGGTTTTGAGGTGTGTCAAGGATCAGTCTTTCTGGATGATCCTTCTTGGTTCTAGTTTCTTTGGGCAGATCATGATGGACAGGTACCTTTACTGCTTCTGGTTATCTTTCTTCATCTTCATGTTCTGAGAATTTGATCTCAGATGGTTCATCCTTTGTTGACTTTTCTCCTTGTGTTAACTCAGAGGGTTGTTTATGTGAGATAGAATCTCCATCATCCTCTAAGCTCTTTCTTATACCTACATGATTAGTTTCATCGAAATCTACATGTACTGACTCTTCTAATGTTCCTATTCTTTTGATGAAAACTCTGTAAGCTTTGCTATGTGTTGAGTAGCCAAGAAATATTGCTTCATCAGCTTTAGGATCAAACTTGTCCAGTTGTTCTTTATTCTTGAGTACAAAACATTTGCATCCGACTGCTTTAAAGTATCCAATTTTAGATTTTTTACCTTCCCAAATTTCATAGGGAGTTTTATCAATTACTAATCTAATGTTTACTCTGTTTAATATGTAACAAGTAGTGTTGACGGCCTCTGCCCAAAAATAATTGGGAAGGTTGTTGTCACTCAGCATTGACCTGGCCATTTCAACCAAGGTTATGTTTTTCCTCTCAACAACACCATTTTGTTGAGGGGTGTGAGGAGCAGAGAAATTATGTTCAATTCCTCTCGCATCACAGAATCCAGCGAATAATTTATTTTCAAATTCTCTACCATGATCGCTTCTTATCTTAGATAGAAGGACTCCTTGTTCTACTTCAATTCTGTTACATAATTTCGAAAACCCTTCATAGGCTTCATCCTTACTACTCAGTAGGATAATCCATGTGTATCTGGAATAATCATCCACAACAACCATGGAGTACCTATGTCCACCCATGCTCATGGGAAGAACAGGGCCAAACAGGTCTAGATAGAGCAGTTCTAAGACTCTTTTAGTTGAGAAGTCAGATTTAGATTTAAAACTCTTCTTAAATTGCTTTCCATACTGACAGGCATTACACAAGTGATCCTTTTCGAAGTTTAAGCTTAGCAAACCCTCAACAAGTTTCTGTTTGATTAATTTGGTCAGAAGATTCATGTTAGCATGTCCCAACCTTCTGTGCCATAGCCATGATTCTTCTTCTTTAGTCATTAAACATATATCTTTCTTTGATTTATCATTTAGATTAATTGTGAACACATCGTTGACTCTAGGAGCATATATCAAGGTTTTATTTGACTTACAATCGATGATGGAGCATTACCTAATTGTGAACACATCGTTGACTCTAATTGCATAATAATTACCAATAATATTTTTCATTGCATAAGCCTTCAACATTTGAAAAAACAACAGATGTTCCATGATTTCTTAATTTCACAATGATAGATTATTCATACAAGATAAATATAGTGTTTATTTACATGACAATTAAGAATTAACTATTTTGCAAGTGATTGCCAAAATAAATCACAAACAAAATGCACTATTATACAAAGTGCCCAATTTGTAACAATGACACAAATATAAACACAATACACCTACATGCATGCATACATAAGTCAACCGAGTAAATAACTAGAAAATATATTCATGATATGCATTTCACACATAGAATCTCACATATACAAACTTGGATTTTAACAAGCTGGCTCCTAGGGAAACTTGTATATTATACCACTTGAAATATGGTATTGTACCAAACGCAAAAATGGTATAAACCTATTATATCAAATTTGTATGACAACAAAACAAACAAAAAGAACACAAAAATGAGCTACAACAACAAAATTCTGAATCTAAAATAAAATCTCAAATGAAACAAAATCTTGCAAAACCTCAAAACAACGTCAAGGTAAACCGATTCTCTTTGAGGCATTTCACCGAACACCTTATGTGCTTATTTCAAAACTCGTAATTGAAAATCATATCTAACTTGTTATTTACTGATTTGAGTAAACGTTTCATGGAAACTAACTACATAAATCAAATTTGTAATTACTTCAGGTTAGAAATCAAAATTCGAATTTGGTTTAATCTTTTTAGAATCAAAACTAGAATTAGGTTTGGAATCAAAACTTACTTGGTTTGCCTTGAATGCTTGTTTCTTCTCATCGAAATAATAGATTGACAATGAATTCCTTAGTCGGAAGTTGATTTGTAGAGAAATCGGTGAAGAGGAAAGCTTTTACTGTTTTTGGAGGAACGAATGAAGTCAGTATTTTGGTTTCTTTTATTCATAACATATTCTTATAATTTAGATATAGTTTTTTGGTCTTCTTAAATTATGTTCTATGGCCCTAAAATATGAAGCCTAATTCTTGCATTAGTAAAAAAAGCCCTAATTAATTTAATCCTATTCTTTGCTTTAAACTTTGTCAAACTATGCTTAAAAATACGTTGATAAAGTGTTATAATTACTTATTATTCTTGTCGTTTTATATGTATTCTTAGGTATAGATGCTATTAATTTTGAATCTTTTATCATATTTTAGGCATTTTGGATGCTAGATGGTAGTTTACATGCAAAAGCTGGTTTTAAGTTATTTTGGAGTATTTTGGCCGGCTGTTCACATTTTGGCCATAACTTCCTCATATGATGTTAGATTGAAGTGATTCAAGATATTTTGGAAATCTAAGAGACGAGATTACAATTTTTATCTCTAAGTCACCTTTAATATCGGACTATATTTGCATGAAAATAGGGGTCAAAGTTACTACATTTGTAGAAAGTCCTATTCAGGATTGAATTATATCGTCTTTCCAACTTTATCTGTACCTCCATCACATGCATCTATTTCTATGATGAAATACTTGTTAGGAGATGGCAAGGCCAACAATGGGAATGTTAACAATGCATGTTTGAGTTTGTTAAAGGCCTCTTTAGCTTACTATGTCCATTTGTAGCTATCTTCCTCAAAAGATCAGTGCATGGTTTGCTTACAACCCATAATGAATAATAAAACTTATGTAATAGCCTAACAAACCTAGAAAACCCCATAACTACTTGATATTTTGTTGTAATGGCCAATTTCAGAGTATTAGTGTAAACTCTTCCTCCCTCAATCACATGCCTTAAATAAGTGACCGCTTTACTACCAAAATTGCCTTCACTCAGTTTAACCATTAACTTGTGGTGCTGCTGATATTAAAATACTTCTCGCACATGGTGGATATGCTGCTCTATGTCTATAGTGTAAATTAGAATGTCATAAAAAAAGACTAGTACAAATTTCCTGAGTAGAGGCCTTAACATGTCATTCATTAAGCTCTGAAATGTTGATGGGTCATTTGTAAGGCTAAAAGGCATGACTAGAAACTCGTAGTACCCTTAATGTGTGCATAATGCAATCTTGTGTGTGTCCCCCTTCCACATTCTAATTTGATATTACCTTGAGGCTAAGTCCAATTTGGTAAAGACATTGGCTTCATAAAGTTTATCAGAAAATCTCCTCTATATTAGGAATGGGAAACATATCTTTAATTGTTTTCTTGCTAAGCTCCTTATAATTTATGCCTATTTTCCAACTTATATTATTCTTTTTAACTAAAATGATAGGGGACACAATGTCTCAACGGGGGGCCACAATGTCTCCCCAAGGGTTTTACAAAAAAATGATAGGTGATGCATTAGATTTTACATTGTGTTTGATGGTCCTACAATCATAGAGTTTCGTGATCATCTACTCCATAATGTCAATCTGAATTGGAGAGTGCTTGTAATGCCTTATGTTGTTAAGAGTAGTGTTCTCTTCAGGAAAAATTTTATGATCATGCCCCCTATGTGGAGGTAGACCCTTAATATTCTTAAAAAGAACTTGAAATTCATAAATTAAAGGTCGAAGATATGCGAAAAGCCTAACATCACCCTTAGACTCCTCATTCAATGTTCTAATCTCCCTCAAGTAAACTGTATTGACCCTTGTAAGAATCTTAAAAATCCTTTGAGCGAATACCAATCAAACATTAGAATTCACAATTCCTTGTAAGAAATACTTGTGATTCAACAATTGAAAGCTCATTGTCAAATCTATGAAGTTCTACACTGCTTCCCCAAGTGTAGACAGGCATTTCATACCCAACATTACTTCACACCCCCAATACCCATTGTTAAATTAGCCTGGAATGTGGTTCCACGCTCTAACTCTTTGACTGAAGTTAACTCCAATACTCCTCCTTGACATGGTCTGAAGGTTCCTACAAAACAACAACCTTCGCTATGGGGGACTAGTCATGTGACAGGCATATCTACTTCTATGCTTAAGTTATATCATATTTAAGAGAGGAGGCAGGGAGTTTTTTAGTGTTTATAGAATACGTACTTTTAAGTGGTGACCCAAAGGGTCCTTTTATACTCTTTCAATGTTCCCTAGTCTGATCCAAAGTGTGAATCAACCAAAGTTCTAGTTTGAATGGATCTTTATCTTGTTGACAAGATAAAGTTTATACCTGGTGAGAGTTCCAATCATGGAGGTCTCTTTGTAGACTTAGAATCTTAATTGAACTCATTACTCTCGAAGAGGCGGGGTCGGGCCAGGCGTAAAAGCTGACTCAGCTTGGTGGCTGCCTGGACACCTCCCTCTTAAGAATGGAAGACATGGTCTCCTATATTCGAGGTGGATAGGATTTGTCAGGATCGACAGGAACATTCCCAACCTTATCATAACACCTTTCCCCGTTCGAGGCGAATAAGATCCGCTTAGGGGTTTTGCGTGGCATGCACGCATCTGTCAACATTTGACTATGTTATCAGAAGTCCCCCCATCAGTGTGTGAGCTTCTTTAAGAGCTTAAATTTGGGATCCACTTGGTCTAAGTAGAATTATCAGCATGCGTAGATCTAGGGCAAGCATTTTGAGTGCCAACTGAAAAGTTCACATCTTTTCAAATTTCAAACGTGAGTTAGGCAGTAAGCCACGTGTTAGGCATGAGAGAAGTCTCTTCAAATTTCTTTTCATCTCTATATAAAGGTTTCATTTTCTCATTACACCATTTCCGGAATATTTCTATCCTTCTTCTTCTTAAGCAATCTTGTTGAGCTCTGGTTCGTGCATTTATCTCCGTCTTCGATATTCTTTACAAGTAAGTCCTCAAAACCTTTTTCCCTTGTTCATTTAGTGTTTATTGCAATTGTTTTCTACAAAATTAGGGTGATTTTTGTTCTTCCTCCCTTTTGTATTGTTTTGATTCTAGGATAAACGCATATTGCATTCTTGTTTGATATATAAGTACTGTTGCTCCCCCAAGGTTTTGAATTGTGATTGTCACTATAGCATTGATGTGTGTTTCCAAGTATGCGTTTATGCTTTTATTAAAATTGGTCATATTCATTTCTTAGAACTGCTCATATGATTTTTTTTCCAGAATTTTTAACTTATTTTGTTTGATCTTAGAAATCAGCTTGTTAAATTTGAATAATGTTTGTGTTCCAACTTGATGTTAGATCCAAAATACCAACGTAGGTAATGGAAATATTGTTTGTTCTGCCTTGAACTAACTTCAGATTCTTTAGGATATTTTCTAACTGGTTAGGATTTTAATAGGTGACAATGATCGATTCCACCTCCTCCAGTAGTAGCCAATTTAGTAGGGAACTAGCTGAGATGAACTCAAAGTACTTCAAATCTCTGAACGTAGATTATACTGACTATGTCTCAACCTCTAGGTTACCTCCCTGACTGAAGCCATGTCCTAATCGGGTGGAAGTCGAGCATCTTGTAGTAAGTCCGCTTCATCTTCTCTATCTTCTTCTACTATGGCCTGGGCTAAGATAGATGAAGAGATGGGTTTAACTCCCATGGTACCGCCTCAAACAGTGATTAGGGTTTCTTCTCACATAAGAAGGATGAAGAGGGATTCCTCCCACCCCATGAGGCGGTATGTAGCCATTGGGCCTGAGACCTTGGCTAAAGGAAAAGGGAAGGCTAGGGAAATAGTGAATAGGATGCCTTAATTTGATCTGATCGATTCGGTTCAAGACCGGGTCGATCTTGAATTTGAAATGGAGGTTTTCCCCTGGCTTAAAGAATGCGAGATAAAAGATTGTGAAAATAATCTTCGTAGTTGACTAAATGAGAGGAACTTGCAAAATAAAAAAAAAACACTCCGACGCTCAAGTTAGTAAGGGATTGAGGTGGAGAATGATGATAATTGGAATTCGATCGTACCTTTGAGGTTTAAAGCCTTTACATAAGGCTCAATGACTCGTAAATTGAATAGGATTGGTAGTCTTAGTTGGATAAAGATTGTATTTGATATTACCCGTAAGATAATCCATGTGTAATTCGATATTTATCTTGAGGAGAGATTTTTGGGATTCTCATCTTGGATAGGATTCATTTCTTAAGTTATCAAAAGACTATTTGATGCCTTTTAAGGTTGAAGGTGTTTTTTTCTCTTTGCATGCCTTTTCATAAGTTTTCATCATTCTGACACACTCATTAAGGCAAGTATAATATCCATACAATTACCATCATGTGACTATGTAACTGTCTAAATAAGTCCACTTTTGGCTCGTCGACTATGTGATATGCTGCCATGGGACTATTTCTTACAGCTGTTTATAGGTCCAATTTTTACTCGTTGCCCATGATTGGCGGTATTGTGTCACGGGACTCTTTAGCCCACATATGGTTTTTATAAAGATATCAACTCTCTCTTTGAGTGTTCTTAACGGATGCAATGTTTGCTTTGTCAAATTGATTCCTTACATAAGGATATCAGCACTCTTTATCTTAGAGCTAGCGAAAACTTTGTTAACCTGAAATTCCATAAAACATACTGACATATTAATTTGTATCCAATTGATAATCAGTAGTGGTTTGATATGGAAATAACTAGACAAAGCATGATATGTTGATCCTTCAAAATTATTTGAAAGAAGCACATGAACTGACATATGCAAATAATATTATAAGTCATGAAATTAAAAACCAAGATAAATACCGATGGGCACAAACTGAAGATGCGCCTTTTGAAAGATATATATTATCATCTTGTTGAATTTGATCAAACCATGTCATGCAGTGATGATCTAAATGATTAATTTTTGTCGAACCATTGATGGACCAAACAATAGACATGATTTTGGACTTGGTTTGTAAAGGTGTGAAAGCTTGACTAGATGAAGAAGTCCAATTGGATGAATATAAATTGTGTGCTCCGTATAAAGAGATTCTGATAAATGCTATAAATTTAAACAAGAATGAGCTTCCACATCACATAATTATTATGGAAAACAACAACAATTTAAACTTATCGATAGATTGTGACTAATGATGCACGAGAAGTCTCTTTGTCAACTTTTATGAGTTTTGTTGTAGTTGTGTTTCAAACTAAAATTCTCATCTAAACAAAGTAAATTCAATCCACACTCACCACACCAATGAAAGATTGTGAAAATAATCTTCATAGTTGACTCGTTCATCTTGAGGCCGATCAATGAGAGGAACCTGCAAAACAAATAAAAAACACTCCAACTCTCAAGTTAGTAAGGGATCGAGGTGGAAAATAATGATAATTGGAATTCGATCATACCTTTGAGGTTTAAAGCCTTTATATAAGGCTCAATGACTCCTAAATTGAATAGGATTAGGAGTCTTAGTTGGATAAAGATTGTATTTGATATTATCCGTAAGATAATCCATGTGTAATTCGATATTTATCTTGAGGAGAGATTTTCGGGATTCTCATCTTGGATAGGATTCATTTCCTAAGTTATCACGAGATAATGCTCCCCTCCAAAGCTCAACGAATTACTCATCGCTTGAAGGATATTTTGGAATCTACATGGACCAAATTTGGTCAGGGTTTATTTATCCGCTCCTTGAGGGACTCAGTGATGTATTGAAGGGATTCCACCTTAGTTTGGCTTAGATCCATCCCAATGCTTGGATTGACTTAGTGGGGAATTATCTAATTTGTACGGGTTTGGAGATGCAGTTTGATGCTGAGTTCTTCAGGCAGATTGCATCACTGAGGAAGACCGCAAGCGAGGATCTTTATCAATGTACTCACCGAGGTGGTTTTTTTAAATTTTTGAATAAAGTGGACTCCATGAAACATTTCAAACACTACTTTATTTTCTTCAAGTAAAAGGATCATCAGCCCTGGTTCCCCACCAAGTGGAACCATTCTCCAGACCTAGCTTGTCACTCTGTTAGCTCGGATTATAGGTAGATGTTTTTAAGGCCCTTAGGAAGGGAGTGTGGCCATGCTAAACCATTAGTTAGGTCACGGCTAAAAATATAAGAATTATTAAGCCTGGTCAGCAAGAACATATTTATCATGCCAGGCCATGAATTTTCCTAGGTACTTAATCTTTCCTTTTCTTTCCTTTTCAGTGTTTAATTTTCCTTCAACTGGTGATCTTGTGCAAACATTTGCTAAGGGATTAAAAGGTAATAAACGTTCTAATGAATGAGATGAACCTACGCTTATTAGGGGTTTGACCAATGCAGTTCCAGGCATATGAGGCGGAGATACCAGCAAGAGGAAAAGGAAGAGAAAGGCTTAGATTGCTGAGGAAGTCCTAGAATCTTTTGTTGAGCCGCCACATTCTTCTACGACTGGAGAAGCTACCCTCCAACTAGTAAGAATTTAAATTCCTTTTTTGACTAATTTTTTTAGTGCTAAGTCCTTGTTTCAATTTTGGGGTGCCAACTTGGATATCCCTACCGATTCATCTAGGTAGGTTAGCTCTAAGTCTCTTCAGGCGTACCTACTATCATTCGCGGGTGAGGGTAATCCTTCCATCTACACTGCCTTGATCCAAAATGTCTTGAGGACCATCTTGCCTCTCCCCACCAAAAAGAATGACTTGGCAGCCAAAACCTTGCTTCAGTCATCCAAAGCTCTATTTATAATGTCCACCGAGGTTCTCTCTCCCCTATGCTTATGATTTGCTGTTATCATTTTCGTTCTCTATTTATAACATATCGGTTTGTTCATATGGCTTCCAGGGTGGCTGAATGACCTGAAAAGGTTAGGATGTAGCGTGACTGGAGCAGACTCATGAACTCACTACTTGCAAGCTAGAGAATGCCAATAAAAGAGTCGCGGAGCTTGAGGCAGCCAAGGGCGAGATGAGCCAGCAGCTTGAGGAGGCTAACAAGAGGATGGAGGAGGCCTAAAAGAAGGCCGAGGAGCTGGCTTTGGCTTGGGATAACTTACAAAGTACCATCTCAAATACAAGGTGGAGGTTCCTAAAGTTATCACCGACTACAACCAAGCTATGCTTAATATGGTAATGGACAGCCGCAAGTATGGCTAATCTTCGAGGCATGCCAGGCTCGTAACCTAGATCTTCTTAAGGATCTTACAGCGGTGATTAAGTACCCCATTGAGCTGGATGAAGAGGAGATGACCCTGGATGAGTGATAAGTGTATAATTACACTTATTATCTTGATATTTTTACTCATAAAATGATGTGGTTTAAAGTCATTTTATACTTCATATAAAAGATTTCACGTGGTATGTAGTTGTTTTTAATGCAAGTGGAAAAACTAGGTGAATCTTGGGAGTGAAATAATCAAAGATGGAATTCTATGCTAAAAGAGTGAAAAAGGTCCAAAAAAATGCGTGGAATGCAAGGAATTGGCTTAGGATCGAAGTTGTCAAAGATTGGTAAACTTTCAAAGAAGAATCATGAAGAAAAGCATAAGCCACAACCATGTCACGATCGTGATTCCTACTCGTGATTGGCCAAATCACGCTCGCGACTATCTATCACAATTGAAACTTATCATTCTTCATAAATAGTCAGATACCAACTTACATTCATGATCATGACATGTATATCACGCTCATGAATCATGATGGTTTTGATAAACTCTTCACACCTTCCAACCACTGGATAAGAACGATCAACCACCATCAACTGTCAGGAGAAGAGACACCTTTTGGAGATAATGCAACCATGAAAAGGTGCCTATCCATTAAAGATAAGGATGAACTCTTGCATCCAATCACATTGAAGATGATGCAACCCTTCACCAATGGATATGACTATTCATTTGGATAAACCCAACCTTTCACAATCTATAAATAGAGGTTCAAATCAACCATTTCATGCAGATGGTGTAAGTTGAATGATACATGATAGATAGAGAGTGAAAGTTATATAGATTTCGCTAAGGTCAAAGTGTTAGAGAGAAAAATGTATAAGTGATTCGATTCTTGTTTCAATCACTAGATTTCTCCACAAATTTGAGCGATTGTTGTATGAGTGTAATTACAAAGCACTTATCAATAAAAGTTTCTATTCTTCAACCTTCATTTGTTCAATATTCACAAGGAATAGCATCCTAACGGAGGTTTTGTATGAGTCAAGACCGAATTCAAAGTAGATGCAAGAATTGCGGGAATTGACGACTCACATTAAAGAGTGGATATGATTTGATCAACTTAAGCTTTCACTTGCATACCTTACAACTTTACTTTGTTTTCTACTTATACTTTCTAATTCAAAGTTTATGATATGTCTATATATCATAACGAGTATTTCATTTTGCATCACTTATATTAATGAAGTTATATGCTTTCAAGTTGACTTTAAGAGTAGTTTCAGGGTTAACAAGATTGTGTATAATCACTGGATCTGTGATTATAACGCTGTTTAGTGAGCCAACATTTTTAGATTGGTAACATGCTAAATATAACTATGTGAGAGCAACTCGTAATAAGCATAATATTATTGTTATACAGGTTTTTATAAGTGTCATAATTCATTTATCCTAGATTTAGAAAAGTCATTTCATGTCTTGCTCTAAGGTGAATTATAGGATATTTGGGCTTTTAGAACCGAGTTTGTTGAAGTTATCTAGTGTATAAAACAATCTTGATTTATTTGCATATTTTACTCCACTATACTTGTTCATGGGGAATATCTATATGCTTTTCATCTTCTCTAATCTATTCATGCATCTGTCCATTCATCAATCTACCATTCAAAACCTTCAACTTATTTTATTTTCTTTTGTTTCATAACTCTAGTTAATCTTTATAACCGAATTCCTTCCCTATGGGATTGATATCTTTTAAAACTACGTCGCAACTGTATACTTGAAGTTATCATCATTTTTCTATTTGATAAGTGGTACTGACAACACCTGTTCATATTTAGAACTTTAATATTATCAGTAGAAAAGTGGAACAATGAGTCGGTTGAGGAGGAGCCGGAGAAGGGTGATGATATTAGCTCAGCCAATCCCCAAAGTGTAGATAGGGGGGATGTTTAGCCTTATTTTGTACTTTATATTCAACATTTTTGTAAGAATATTTTGGCTATTTTAGGCCTTTTAATGATATTTTCTACCTTTTAATCATCCAAATACTTTTACCTTTAGATCTTTTACAGTGTTTGAGCCACCTTGATGTCTTTATGTTCGCCTTTTATGTTTTTTTAGGTCTTATGCATTTTTAGCCACCTTGATGGCCTTATGTTTTCCACTTTATGGTTTTTATAAGTATTATGCATATTGAGCCACCTTGATGTTTTAAGCGCTTGTCTTTTGTGCAATCTCAAAGCATGCCCAGTACTTAAATGTGCACGCTTTGAAATTAATAATTTTTTATTAAATAGATTGAAAAGTACATCCGGGAATTCTACGCATCCGGATATCTATCTCTTTTAAGGATGTGCCGCCTCGTTAAAAACTTTTAGTGAAAAACCCATTGGGAAAAGTGTTCGTCGCTTTTCTACTGATAATATAAAAGTTCTAAATATGAACAGGTGTTGTCAGTACCACTTATCAAATAGAAAAATGATGATAACTGCAAGTATATAGTTACGATGTAGTTTTAAAAGATATTGATCCCATAGGGAAAAAATACGGTTCTAAAGATCAACTAGAGTTATGGAACAAAAGAAAATAAAATAAGTTGAAGGTTTTGAATGGTAGACTAATGAATGGACAGATGTATGAATAGATTAGAGAAGATGCAAAGCATATAGATATTCCCTAAGAACAAATATAGTGGAGTAAAATATGCAAAATAATCAAGAATGTTTTATGCACTAGATAACTTCAACAAACTCAGTTCTAGAAGCCCAAATATCCTATAATTCACCATAGAGCAACACATGAAATGACTTTTCTAAATCTAGGGTAAACGAATTATGACACTTATAAAAACCTAGACAATAATAATACTATGCTTAGTTCGTGTCTCTCTCACATAGCCATATTTAACAAGTTACCACTCCAAAAATATTAGCTCACTAAATAGCATTATAATCACAGATCCAGTGATTATACACAATCTTGTTAACCCTGAAACTACTCTTAAAGTCAACTTGAAAGCATATAACTTCATTAATATAAGTGACGCAAGATGAAATACTCGCCATGACACATAGACATATCATAAACTTTGAATTAGAAAGTATAAGTAGAAAACAAAGTAAAGTTGTAAGGTATACAAGTGAAAGCTAAAGTTGATCAAACCGTATCCACTCTTTAATGAGAGTCGTCAAATCCCGCAATTCCTGCATCTACTTTGAATTTGATCTCGACTCATACAAAACCTCTGTTAGGATGCTATTCCTTATGAATATTGAACAAATGAGTGTTGAAGAGCAAAAATTTTTATTGATAAGTGATTTGCAATTACACTCATATAACAATCGCTCGAATTTGTGGAGAAATCTAGTGATTGAAACAAGAATCGAATCACTTATACATTTTTCTCTCTAACACTTTGAACATAGTGAAATCTGTATAACTTTTACTCTCTATCTATCATGTATCCTGCCATACATGTCATCTTACACTATCTACACGAAATGGTTAATTTGAACATCTATTTATAAAGTTTGAAAGGTTTCCTTTATCCAAATGAATAGTCATGTCCATTGGTGAAAGGTTGCATCATCTTCAATGTGCTTGGATGCAAGATTTCATCCTTATTTTCAATGCAAGATTCCAAAAGGTTTCTCTAGGCCTGACAATTGATGGGGTTGATCGTTCTTATCCAGTGGTTGGAAGTTGAGAAGAGCTTATCAAACTAGTCACGATTCACGAGCTTAACATACATGTTGCGACCATGAATGCAAGTTGGTAACTGACTGTTTGTGAAGAATGATAAGTCACAATCATGATAGATAGTAGCTAGCGTGATTTGGCCAATAGCGAGTAGGAATCATGATTGTGACATGGTCGTAACTTATGCTTTTCTTCATGATTCTTCTTTACAAATTTTTTGATCTTTGACAACTTTGATCCTAAGCCAATTCCTTGCATTCCATGTATCTTTTTGCACATTTTTCACTCTTTTTGCATAGAATTCCATCTTTGATCATTTCACTCACAAGATTCAACTAGTTTCTGCACTTGCATAAAAAACAACTACATACCACGTGAAATCTTTTATATGAAGTATAAAATGACTCTAAACCACATCATTTTATGAGTAAAATTATGAAGATAATAAGTGTAAGTATACACTTATCACACCCCCACACTTAACTTTTTCCTTTTCCTTTAGGCAAACACAAAAGAAGTGTATAAAATAGTAATTCAAGTTCGTACCTCATTTGGCGAAAGGCTATTGTAATGAGTACCACATTCCCACATTGCATAAGGTTCATGTAAAGTATATGAAATTTCCCACAAATTTGTAATGTGCAATTTATATAGTCCAGTTGGATACCTTTGCTCTTAGTGTCATATAAGTGTTATATGCTCACTCAAATATTTCATTCCCTCAAGTATAGTATAAAGTATAAAGGACTAAGGGAGCACACTTTGAAAATATTGATCTCAAGGCATTTTTAGGTAACCTAGGATGCTAAACACTCTTAGTGGTTGAATTTTATGCTCCATACCACTCTCCCCTTTTTTTTAGTGGTTGCATTTTATACTCCATACCACTTTCTCTCTCTTTTTTCTAAGCATATGTTTTTTAATTATAGATTTGTACTTTGCACCCATTTTTCGTCCTATGCTACTTTTTCATTTTTTTCACTCATTGAATGGTTGCAGTTTCTACTTCGTACTATTCCTCACCTTTGGCATAACTCATTGGTTATCCTCTCTTTCTTTTGAGTTTTTTCTCTCAATACCCTCATCCTTTATTGATCACTTTCAAAGTATTATGGCTACAATTTCCCTACACTTTAGACACACTCAATACTTATAGGACGTATTCGAGAATAACATATAAAACTCATAGTTAGAACACTACTAGATATATTACTCCACTCAAAACTTATCGGTAACATTAAACTAAAACTATATAACTTGTACTAATTCATGTTGCATTCAAATATATATTGAAACTTACA
>CATIWQ010229180.1:15000-23052 GCA_949673415.1 Euphorbia schlechtendalii | reverse complement strand
TTCTAA
Source organism: Euphorbia schlechtendalii (assembly GCA_949673415.1). Taxonomy (NCBI): domain Eukaryota; kingdom Viridiplantae; phylum Streptophyta; class Magnoliopsida; order Malpighiales; family Euphorbiaceae; genus Euphorbia; species Euphorbia schlechtendalii. The sequence goes on along the minus strand of CATIWQ010229180.1, from coordinate 23,046 downwards.
ATTGGTTTTAGACCCGAGAATATCTGAGGATTTAGAAGAATTTTGATGAAGAAATTTTATAAAAAGATGAAGAAATTTGGGATCCGAAAGTGTTTTTTGGATCCGAGAAAAAGTTAGAAGAAAGTAATAAAAAACGTTTTTAAGTTTTTTATTCTGAAAAAAAGGATTTTTATCTCTAAATTTTCCGTCCTTCTGTACTGAAAAAGACCCGACTATTTATAGATGAAAAAGTTCCGAAAAAAATCCAAAAAGAAGAGCCTCGCACGCCAGGCGTCTCGCGTGCGAGACTCCCTCGCGAGGCCTCACGGGGTCTCCCGCGGGGGCTCGCGGGTCGCCTCCCGCGAGGCTCCCTCGCGAGGGCTGCGAGAGGGTTGCCTAAGACCCTCGTGGGGAATCCCCGCGAGGGTCGCCTAGGACCCCCGCGGGGAGGCCCCGCGAGGGTCGCTAAAGACCCTCGCGGGAATCCTCGCGAGGGTTCCATACCGCCTTCGCGGGGAGTGCGGGCTACCTCGCGCAGCTTTGCGCGAGGCTACCATTCGCGAGGCTGTCTCGCACAGCCTCGCGCGAGGCTGCCTCCGCGTGGGATTTTTTTTTTTAGTTAAAATAATTTAAAACGTCCGAGGAGGATTCCCGTATGAAGATCGTCGGATGGTCGAAAATCGTGTGATTCGAGGATAAATTTCCCGAAAAGCCGTCATCATTGAACGTGCGAGCTGGTACAAAATCCTGTGCTCACAGCGGCGGTGCATGAGTGTTGATTCGGTCATCAAGTTTGGCAGGCTTCATGCCTGTGCATTGAATTGTCCACCTTGAGACCACTCAATTGCAACCCCTTTTATGTTACATCAATGATGTTCGGTTTTCTTCTCTCCGTCACACACAATGGTGTGGATGATGTTCTTGCTCGATGTTTTGACATTGCTTTCTTCATTTGAAAAAAGCGGCATTGTTCATTTGGTGGGGTTGTTGCTTAGCGTTTGTGGCGGTTCATGAGTGGTGATTCAGTCGTCAAGGTTGGCATGCTCCATGCTTGCGCATCGAACTATCCGTCTCGAAACCACTCAGTTACGGCCTAATTTACGTTGACTCGATGATGTTCAATTTTCTTATTTACTTCGCACATAGCGTTGCTGGTGATGTCCTTGCTTGACATTTTGACATTGCTTTCTTCATTTGAAAAAGCGGCGTTGTTCATTTTGTGGGGTTGTTGCATAGCGTACGCGGTGGTGCATGAGTGGTAATTCGATCGTTAAGGTTGGCAGGCTCCATGCTCGTGCATCGAACTATCAGCCTTAGACCTTTCAGTTACGACCCCAAGGCTTATTGCTCTTGGGCATGAATGGTTCTTGTGTTGCATACCTCTATAGTGGTACTCGATTTTGTTACTCTTGATAAATTCATCTAATGCCTCATCAACGTCATGATGGACCACATGGTATCTCCCCGTGTGCTCGGCATGCTGTTTCTGTTGCTTTGGCACTCGGGATGATGCTTGTGCACTCAGATGCGGAATATTGTGTGAGCGGAGGGATTTAATTTCCTCAATGTTCTCGTAGTCCCTAGTAAAAGTGATCATCACTCTTGTGTCATAGCCTTGGGTTCTCGAAATTACGGTCACCCAAGGCCTTGTGCGGGTGTGGATGGCACGGAGGAATGCTACCTAGTTGATCCTACCAGTAGTTATATGCTTGTCTCGAAGATTAAGCCATGCATGCGTAAGTATGAACTAATTTAGACCGTGAAACTACAAATGGCTCATTAAATCAGTTATAGTTTGTTTGATGGTACTTGCTACTAGGATAACCGTAGTAATTCTAGAGCTAATAAGCGCAACAAACCCCTACTTCTGGAAGGGATGCATTTGTTAGATAAAAGGTCAACGCGAGCTCTGCCCATTACTTTGATGATTCATGATAACTCGACGGATAGCACGGCTATCATGTCGGTGACGAATCATTCAAATTTCTTCCCTATCAACTTTCTATGGTAGGATAGAGGCCAACTATGGTGGTGACGGGTGACGGAGAATTAGGGTTCGATTTCGGAGAGGGAGCCTGAGAAATGGCTACCACATCAAAGGAAGGCAGCAGGCGTGCAAATTACCCAATCCTGACACGGGGAGGTAGTGACAATAAATAACAATACCGAGCTCTTCGAGTTTTGTAATTGGAATGAGTACAATCTAAATCCCTTAATGAGGATCCATTGGAGGGCAAGTCTGGTGCCAGCAGCCGTGGTAATTCTAGCTCTAATAGTGTACATTTAAGTTATTGAAGTTTAAAAGCTCGTTGTTGGACCTTGGGTTGGGTCGTTCAGTCCGCCTTTTGGTGTGCACTTGTCAGCTCATCCCTTCTAACTGTGATGAGCTCCTAACCTTAATTGGACGGGTCATACCTCCGATGCTATTACTTTGAAGAAATTAGAGTGCTCAAAGAAAGCCTACGCTCTGAATACATTAGCATGGGATAACATCATAGGATTTCAGTCCTATTCTGTTGGCCATTGGGATCAAAGTAATGATTAACAGGGACAGTCGGGGTATTCGTATTTCATAGTTAGAGGTGAAATCCTTGGATTTATGAAAGACAAACAACTACGAAAGCATTTGCCAAGGATGTTTTCATTAATGAAGAATGAAAGTTGGGGGCTCGAAGATGATCAGATACTATCCTAGTCTCAACCATAAACGATGCTGATCAGGGATCGGTGGATGTTACTTATAGGACTCTGCCAGCACCTTATGAGAAATCAAAGTCTTTGGGTTCCGGGGGGAGTATGGTTGCAAGGCTGAAACTTAAAGGAATTGACAGAAAGGCACCACTAGGAGTAGAGCCTGTGGCTTAATTTGACTTAACAAGGGGAAACTTACCTGGTCAAGACATAGTAAGGATTGACAGACTGAGAGCTCTTTCTTGATTCTATGGGTGGTGGTGCATGGCCATTCTTAGTTGGTGGAGCGATTTGTCTGGTTAATTCAATTAACGTACGAGACCTCAGCCTGCTAAGTAGCTATGCGGAGGTATCCTTTCACGGTCATCTTCTTAGAGGGATTATTATAATGAGGTTAGATTCAGTCCTCATCCACACTTAGGCACTTTGCGATGTGTAGCGAACTCGATGCGCTAAGTAAGCCTTGTTGTGCGAGTGTCACAGTGGAAATGAAGATTGAGCCGCCTTAGCGTGCGTGTAGAAGAGTTGGTGAATGTACAAAGATGTAGAGAGGTTAGAGAGAACAAGAGAGTTTGGAAATGTATGTTGTATTGCTTGGGAATACAAGTACAAGTGAGTGATGCTTAAGTGTTTACAAGATGCATGGCATGAGCGAAAATGAAGTGGAGAGGCCTATTTATACTAGTGTTACCTCCTTAACATGTGGTTGTAATTTATTTGGCATATTCCTAGAATATTCTAGCCTAGAATGTGCATGAAATTTGGTTGGCATGCTTCTAGATGCATTCTAAATAGTTTAACTCAGTTGTGACAGAATCTGGGCAGTTCCCTTGCAAAGTAGTTGTCTCTGGAACCTTCTGGTGGAATTTAGCAAGGGATTCTAGGCCTTGCAGCATGTCTGGGTTGTTTTGGGCTGGGCTGTGCGAGTTTTATGCGGGCTGTATGCCATTTTTTGCCCATTTCTCGCATTCCTTTGCCTTCCCTTCATATTTCCTCGTACGATACTCGCATCAACTCTCGCTAAACCTCCCTTGGTCCTTGCCATGCGCTTTGCCACTTGAGCACACTTATCTTTGGCAAATGTTGCGGGTCTTCTTTGTACTTGGTTGCGAGGTTTGGTATGTGATTTTTGGCTGCCATATCCATGCGCATTTACCTTCGAGCATGGGTAGCGATGGGTTGCGGGGCATGATTGGCGCTCTGTAACATCCTCCCCCATTCGTTTTCGCGGCATCCTCATCGCAAGTGAGCCTTGGCGATGTTGGTGATGTCTTGGCCTGCGATGGTTTTGCTGCTTGCCATCTTGCCTTTGGTTGACATCACGCTTAACCTCATGGCGTGGTATGAGTTGCAAACTAGAGATGGTTGGCTTTGGCGACCAGCGCATCTCTATTGGAACGGGGTGTACTTTCTCCCCATCATGCAGCAATAAAGTGTTCTTTGGCATGACAAATCTAGATGTTACTTGCCAGAAGAATTGGAGTCCAAGGATTAACCGTGTGTCTTTCAAGGGTAGGATGATGAAATCTTGCTTGCCTTCCCATCCTCCAATTTCTATTGGCACATCGATCACTATACCGGTGATGGATTATTCTTGGCATAGGACAGCCTTGGTAACACCTTTGCACATCTTGAAGTCGAGTCTAAGATATTTCTCTTCTTTGGTGTTGATGAAGTTGTGCGTAGCACCCGTGTCTAGCAAGGCGCTAGTGAGTTTGCCATTGATGATGGCATCAACGTACATGAGTCCATCTTTTTGAGAGGATATGTCTTCGGGTAGGCTGTCTTCAGCATCGTCAAGTTCTTTCCAGAGGCGTTTTCTCTCCTTTCTGCCTCGAGGTTTTTCTCTCAACGGTAGTACCTCGTGGCTGAGGAATTGTATAGAGTGGATACGATGGGGATCGAGTGCATTCTCATTGTCCTTGTTGTTGTGTTCGGTAGTCATATCATTAATGGTCTTTTTGTTTGGACAATCCCTAGTCCAATGAGCGCCACCATAAATGAAACAAGGGCTAGGAGGTTTGGATTTGCGTACCTTCGTTTGGTCATCCCTTCCTCCAGATTTTGCATCACCATCTTTGCAACTGTCTTTCTTTGGTCGACGTTCTTCTCGTTCATTCTCGTCGAAGAAGTCCTTGCCTTTACCCTTCTTCGAGTAATCTTCAATATTTTCCATAATTGCTATGGCTTTTGGTCTACCTTTATTGACTTCAGCCCTTGTGTAACCCTTGAGGCCATCTTTGAAGTGGAACAGAGCATCTTTGTCAGAGAGATCGTCAATCTCCAACATGAGTGTGGTGAATTCTTTTATCTAGTCATGAATGCTACCGGTCTGCCATAGTCGATGAAGCTTTCCTCTTGGTTCCATGTCGGCATTGTGAGGGACAAAGTGTTTGCGTAGCTCCGCTTTATATTGCTCCCATGTGGTGATGATGCAAATGCCTCGTTCACGTTCGGCATGCTTTCTTAGCCACCAAAGTTGTGCAACATCTCGAAGGAATTTTAGTGCGCTGCCAATATTTACCTCATCATGGGTAACTCCCATGGCTTCAAAGTATTGGTCTAGACTAAACAAAAAATTTTCCACCATCGTAGCACTGCGGGTGCCATCGTACATGGTTGGTTTGGGAAATTTCAGACCATGTGCCAATGGACCAGACACATTGCTAGATGAAGCGAGACTTTCATTGCATAGATGGGTGCGTACCTTGGGTTGGAGTTCTTGAATTTCATAGTGTAGAGCTTCATTCTTTGCCTCTAATGCTTTGTTCTTCAGCTCCAATGCCTCCAATTTCTCGAGGAGAAATTCTTGGAGGTCATCCATGCTACTTTGCGTCATGTGCGATGCTCCCTCGTTATCTTCGACCAATCTGCCACATTGGTCTTCGAGGTTTTCCAGCGAAGCTTTGACATCAGCCATGCTTGTTTCCAAGAGGATTATGCGAGACTCCATGGAATCACTGCTATTGTGTGCCTTGGATTTGTCACATTTAAACTACTTGCAAGTCTGTTCATCACCGCGTCTGCGAGTCTACCCTTGCTCGGGATTTTGGGTAGCAATGTTCTCCCTCTCGTTGTCCATGTGTGCTATGTTTATTTTCATAAACGGGGTAGGAACTTACGCTTTGATACCACCTGTAACGAGGTTAGATTCAGTCCTCGCCGACACTTAGGCACTTCGTGATGTGTAGCGAACTCGATGTGCTAAGTAAGCCTAATTGTGGGAGTGTCACAGCAGAAATGAAGATTAAGCGGCCTTAGTGTGCGTGTAGAAGAGTTGGCGAATGCACAAAGATGTAGAGAGGCTAGAGAGAATAAGAGAGTTTGGAAATGTATGTTGTATTGCTTGGGAATACAAGTACAAGTGAGTGGTGCTTAAGTGTTTACAAGATGCAAGGCATGAGTGAAAATGAAGTGGAGAGGCCTATTTATACTGGTGCTACCTCCTTAACATGTGGTTGTAATTTATTTGGCATATTCCTAGCATATTCTAGCCTAGAATGTGCATGAAAGTCAGTTGGCATGCTTCTAGATGCATTCTAGATAGTTTAAGTCAATTGTGACAAAATCTGGGTTGTTCCCTTGCAAAACAGCTGTCTCTGGAAGCTTTTGGCAGAATTCAGCAAGGGATTCTGAGCCTTGCAGTGTGTCTGGGCTGTGCGAGTTTTATGCGGGCTGTATGCCATTTTTGGCCCATTTCTCGCATTCCTTTGCCTTCCCTTCATAGTTCCTCACACGATACTCACGTCAACTCTCGCTAAACATCCCTCGGACCTTGCCATGCGCATTGCCACTTAAGCTTACTTGTCTTTGGTAGATGTTGCGGGTCTTCTTCGCACTTGGTTACTAGGTTTGGTATGCGATTTATGGCTTCCACGTCCATGTGCATTTGCCTTCGTCCATGGGCAGTGGTGGGTTGCGGGGCATGATTGGGGCTCCGTTAACACTATGGCCTTTTAGGCCAAGGAAGTTTGAGGCAATAACAGGTCTGTGATGCCCTTAGATGTTCTAGGCCACACACGCTCTACACTGATGTATTCAACAAGTCTATAGCCTTGGCCGACAGGCCCGGGTAATCTTTGCAATTTCATCATGATGGGGATAGATCATTGTAATTGTTGGTCTTCAACGAGGAATTCCAAGTAAGCGCGAGTCATTAGCTCGCGTTGACTATGTCCTTGCCCTTTGTACACACCGCCCGTCACTCCTACCGATTGAATGGTCCGGTGAAGTGTTCGGATCGCGGTAACGTCGGTGGTTCACCGCCGGCGTCGTCGTGAGAAGTCCACTGAACATTACCATTTAGGGGAAGGAAAAGTCGTAACAAGGTTTCCGTAGGTGAACTTACGGAAGGATCATTGTCAAAACCTGCTCAATAGAATGACCTATGAACATTTTCATAAATAGAAGGGTCGATGATGGATTCATCCTGATTCTACCTTACAAGGGCTTGGTGGGGGATTCGGGAGTGTGAGCTTAACTTTCCCTTGTGATCCCTCATTCTTATCCTGCTAGCAAAACCCCAGCACCGAACGCACCAAGGAATTGCAAAAAAAAAAGATCATGCAGCTTGATTGCCCCGGAAATGGTGTGCGAAAAGGGATGCGTGTGCTTTCAGAATCTAAACGACTCTTGGCAACGGATATCTCGGCTCTTGTATTGATGAATAACATAGCAAAATGCAATACTTGGTGTGAATTGCAGGATCCCGCGAACCATCGAGTTTTTGAACGCAAGTTGCACTCGAAGCCTTTTGGCTGAGGGTAAGTCTGCCTGGGTGTCACCTAATCATCGTCCCAACCCAATTCCATCAGAAATGGTATTACTATGGCGGTAGTTGGCCTCCTGTGTGCTTAGTGCTTTCGGTTGGCCCAAATGTCCGGTCCTCGGCGATGATACCATGCCAAACAGTGGTTGTGAGACCCTCATGAAATATCATGCATGCTCGGATGTTGGTGAAGGCCTATTATGCCCTGAAGTGTACCTTAGGGAACGCTCTCATTGCGACCCCAGGTCAGGCAGGATTCCCGCTGAGTTTAAGTATATCAATAAGCGGAGGAAAAGAAACTTACCATTATTCCCCAAGTAACAATGAGCGAACCGGGAAGTGCCCAGCTTGAGAATCAGGCATCTATGATGTTCGAATTATAGTCTGGAGAAGCATCCTTAGCGGTAGACCGGGCCCAAGTGATACTGACGTGCAAATCATTTGTCTGACTTGGGTATAGGGGCGAAAGACTAATCGAACCGTCTAGTAGCTGGTTCCCTCCGAAGTTTCCCTCAGGATAGCTGGAGCTCGGAACAAGCTCTATCGGGTAAAGCCAATGATTACAGGCATCAGGGGCGTAACGCCCTCGACCTATTCTCAATCTTTAA